>JANBUP010000028.1:0-31101 GCA_027579525.1 Coemansia furcata | reverse complement strand
CCTTAAATATTCGATGAATTCACATGTTCAATTACTTGTGCTAAATGACTAAAGAAAGTGTGGTTCAAAGGGAGATGCGCTACAAGTCGACATTTTGAAAAATAGCTGCTTGTTCTTTCTCCACGTTTGGCCAGATGGGCATTTTTGCTGAGCTTGGCATGCACTTCAAAGCTAAAAAGAGCGAATGACCATTAGCAAGACTTTGTTGTTCCATCCTTTTGGCCATCTTTCTCGTTCTTTCTGCTTTGTCTCTCTCTTGCCTCCCTGGGCATTTATTATTTTAGTATATTTTTTGTTAGTTTCCTCACATACGGGTATTTTTAGACAGCAAGGTTCATATTTACATCTTCTGCCCAAGTTATTCCAACATGTCTACCACAAACCAAGTCGCTCCCCTCACTTTGAATCCAGTTTTGTATACAGACAGTGAGCTCGAAAAGGCCAAGGAGGTACTCAAGGATTGCACATTTGGATCACCAATTATTGACGAAAGAATAACATCAGGTATTGCCTTGTGGATCCACTACTGCAACGAGAAGCTTGAAGGCGATGACAAGGTAGACGTCACTAAACTAGCCGCTTACGTCGACTGGATGTTAACAAAGGGCGTGGCAGAGAGAATTTTCCAAGAACAACCCCCCACTTTCCGCGAGCTAAGTGACAAGTTCTACGGCGTTTTTCACTACTGGGATATTCAAGGCTACGAACCAGAAGAGCCCCAACGTCTAAGCTTAACCCATGTATTTATGAAGGTATACACTGACACTTACAATCGCCACTATTGTCCAAAGCAGTCAGTGCCCAAGAAAGCCATTAGCGATGAGCAGCAACTTCGCAACGGGTCTATATACTCGGGGCTACTTGAAGCCGGTCTGCGGTATCAACGGCGTTCCTAGTGCCAAATCCTAGTGGTTGAAACATAAATTAATAATAAATAGTACGAATCAATATATCAGGGCTGTTGTACCAACTTCGCAGACATTAGACGCACAAATGAGTGGAGCGGTAGTCTGCTGATCAGAGTGTGGTTGACCAGACCGGGTCAGTGCTATGGGCGCATGGGCTAAGCGAGAAGCAGCACCATTAGCACCTCCTTGCTTGACCATTTCCGCAAGGCGTCCAGAGACTTACAAAGCAATGATCGTGTGCTTGCACGATTTCCGCAAGCTTGTGTCACTGATGTAACGGGTGTCCCCCTATCGGCGGGATCAAAGTGTGCAATTAACCGCGTGGCGTGGCGTGATTATCAAAGACCCAGTGGGTGTTACACGGTAATTCTACACTGCGGACATTATTAGTTTTGCCGGCCACTCTGGTAGACTTATATGGCCGAGAGCACACTGATTGCTGTCAGACTAGAGGCGACAACTAGTCCTTTGGAGGAACGTCCACGGCCGCTTTTGATCAGGCAACACTTGATGACGCGCACATGAAATCATGTGTACCCGCCTTTATCAGTCAAAAGGAACATAGAGCGACTGGCACCCGACTTTGAACAAAAGCCATGCACCACAGATAATATGCACTGGAATTGAGAGTGTTCTATGTTTAGTTTTAATATTGCCGGCTCGGTCTTCCGTGGGAGAGAGGTGGTCTGCACACTCTCATTCTAGTTTTGCAGGCATGCAGGCATGAGTGCATTTCTCAATTGGCGTCCATTCTCGTCACCCTGCATATGGACAATCGGCGCCAAGAGTATAAAAGACAAACACGCGCTTCCTTTGTAGCTGGTCTTATCCATTCATCGACATACACAATACTTTATTTCGCCCAATCTCCGTCTGTTGCGCTCGACATTCACGCAGCTCATTAACAACCATATATTGATCTCAAGCCGACCCGGACGGTGTTAACTACTCCCGCTATAAAAACTTCACTTTCCATCTTGTCCCCTCTCTTTTTTATTTCCACATCCAAATTTCAATTATTGACTATACACTCGAGCATCTACACGCACACACATACCTTTAAACCATGGCTGCTGCGCCTCCCATCGACCGACTTGCTGCTGGCGGTATGACTGGCCATGCGATAGACAACGGCAGGCTGCACTTTGTCAGGCTAATGGGCGTCGGAACCTACGGCGAGGTCTACCACGCTGTTGACCGCAACTCTGGCGAAAGCTACGCTATCAAGATGCTTCCCCGTGTTCCCTTGCCGCCGTCGAAGGACATACCAATGGACAAACCTGTAATCGACGGACGGTCGCTGAGCCGCGAAGTAGCTCTCTTTGCAAGAGTGCCACCACATGAAAACGTCATCCGACTGGTGCGTATGATGCACACGAAAGATCAAATATTTGTAGTCATGGAGTACTGTTCCGGCGGCGACCTTTACGAGAACGTCTCTAAGAACCCACATTTTCGACTGCCCGGGAACGACCCGCTTATCCGCCGTCTATTCATTCAACTCATATCAGCAGTCCAGCACTGCCATGCGCATGGCATCTACCACCGCGACATAAAACCCGAAAACGTCCTGGTCACCCGGGACGGCCTCAACGTCAAGTTGATAGACTTTGGATTGGCAACGGACCAGCCAGTGAGTCGCGAGATCGGCTGTGGATCTGCTCACTACATGAGCCCCGAGGGCCAAGGTGGGGTAAAAGGCGATATAGTCCAGTACGCCGCTGCACCCAGCGACGTGTGGGCCTTGGGCGTCATCATAATCAATCTGGTCAGTGGACGCAATCCCTGGACCCGCGCGCACATCTCCGACCCTCTCTTTCAGCGCTACTTACTTGACAAAACTGTATTATTTCGAGCCATTAACGCATCGCCCGAATTCCAGCACATTATCCTTCGCACATTCGATATCAATCCGGCCACCCGTTGCACCCTAACTGAGCTGCGACAACTCATTGCGACTTGTTCGCGGTTTACTGGCCCCACAGACATACAACGAAGCAGAGACCAAATAGAATGTTCCATACAGTCGTCATTGGCTAGCGACGTTTCCCGATCTGCAGCAGACGACGTCATGACCGCCGGAAAGCCTCCATTGCAACAACAGTCGCAGCAAGCTCCCGCTCAAGATGGTCAACAAGTATGCATTCCGGCTTCTACTTTGGAAGCTTGCCAAGTCGGAACTTGCTCGCAAAGGGCGGATTTGCGCTCCCCACAAACGGGCCAAACACAATCGCCCGCTAGATTGGCAAACAATGGTGGGCCGGCCAACGGCAGTGCAGTGGCGCAGGTGGCAGACACTGTGTCTCTCAGTTCAGCTGGCTCGATGCCCGAGTCACCGCCTGCTACAGTAAAACCGTTTGGGTACTTGCCTATCGTCATGCCTATCGTTGAAAAGTTGTCCTCTATTGGCAACAGTACAGAGACGCCTGGCCAAGACAGCGAATACCTGCAATGTCCTATTGCTGGAAATGAGCGATAGCAGCAATCTTTTCTTACACAGCATCGACTATAATCAATATACGTTCTTTTTTCTCATTCGTCTCGTTGTTAATTGGCGCCGCAAAATGATTCACAGGTACTCATTCGAACTGAGTAAATTATGCGATGCACAACATCGCCGCCTATGCATGATATCCTGCAGCCAAGCATTCTTGCCAAGACTTGATCTACCTACCGTGCATGGTCGATGTCCGCTGCAGATGATTTCAGATGGCAAGACGTGCTTGGACCACTGATAATCTTCGGCCGAGGATTTACAGTTGAGTGAATTTAGTTTCTAGAAAAGTAAAACCCGAAATCTATCCAGAAAACCAAAACAACTCACTCTTGCAAAGACCAACTATTGGGCCTCGGCTGCATCCGGAGCAATTAGGATTTGCATCATCTACTAGCCTTTAAATGGCGATCGAAGGATGCTTCGCCATGCTCGGGGTTTTGAAGCGGCCCCGCCGTTGCAATCATGAACCTCCCGGAACACCGCTTAGTTGAGGATTTACATTAGGTAAATTGGGCAGACTAGTCGGCTCGATATATTGATGGGACCGTCGCCTCTGCTGGCTTTAATAACCGCCCATGATCAAGCCTGCCGAAAGGGCAAATGGATTTCTTGCGATAGTTAAATTAAAGTGAGTAATTGTAGCTCATTGCCATACAATTTGCTACAGCCGTTGAAGGTGGTCATGGATAAGCGCTAGATTAAAGAACAAAGAGAAAAAAGAACAGGATACAATCTACATGGAAGAGTACTGATGGAGCTGCTCAATAGTCAGGTCCCGTTGTCCTACTTGTCCATTTGCCGCAACAGATATCAAGTTGGCATTACTTGACTGGTACTTTGCCGACGCCGGATCGGCAATTGGTGCATGATAGGGGTTTGCCAGGTTGGGGGCGTATTGGGTCGGGTCAATATGGAATATGGAAGTAGTGCTTGGGGCGAGCAAAAACGACGACGCCAGCATCGCGTTAGTATCTGACTCGTCATTGGCCGAAGGCGATACAGAGGGTGCGTTGGTCACAAAGCAGTTTCGTGCTGCCACGCCATTCTGGTATGACGGCTGCGCCCTCTTAGTCAGCAGGCCAATGCCACTCGAAAACAGCGAGGATGTGAGCTTGGAATTCTCATCGAGTTGGCTAGTATGATGCTCATTCAGCTCACCAAGCTCATCGCTAGAATTGGTCGCGTCCAGAACTGGTCCGCTGTCATTCAGTACTTGATCTTGGCCACCAACGTTCTGGAGAATATTCATCGCCCCGCACTGGCTCAAGATATTGTCGAGAATCTGGCACTGCTCCAGGCTGTAGGTGTCGGTGCCAGCACTTAGCATCATGTCTGCCTCTGACGAAGACACGCCTGGGACGAGAGGAACACTCGTGTGGTCGGGGGCATTTGGGGCGACGCAGGCATCCTGAGAGTGGCTTGCATTACTGACCGACTGGTGCAGGGCTGGATTACCGCCGATTGAATGGTACATTTGCGGTGGCAGCACCATACTGCTCGAGGGAACCATGCGCGCAGTACTGGCCATATTAACCGATGGTGGCACACCAGATGTGATGGTGGCATCGTTGACGCCAAGTGTGAATAAAGACTCGTCATTTGTGGACAAGTGGCCAAATGGCATGTCGTTGCTGACGTGCTTGCCGCGCTGGGCGTTGGTTCTGGCAATAGTCCTAGCGTCTTCAAGGCGTCTCCGCCGAGAAGCTAGAAGTGCGTCAACCGAAATGTCTTCCGTAGGAGAAACGCTGGACGAGTCGACATGTGCGGGGATATGCTCGTCGCCTGGCGTATAACGGGGCTGGGGGCCCAAGTCCAACATGGGCTTAAAGCCCGAGGCGTAGTCAGCCATGCTATCGTTGAAAGAGGGGTCATTCAAGCGCGACATCCGAGTGAGAGTGTGGCTATCGGCAGTGATTGCCCTCGTGCGGCTGGGTTGGCGGTTGCGAGCGTGCAATGGCAAGGGCTGCAAGTGGCCGTTGTTAACGGGCATGGTGTGGGGCGGGGAAAAGGCATAGGGCGGCACAGCGTGATACGCATGGCTCTGGTGGATGAACTGCTGGTTGCCATGCAAGTCGATAGGAAGCACGTTGCCAAGCATGTTGTCCATGCCGCCTATGCTCTGGCTGGGGTGTGCCGTTACGGGGGCCGACTGGTAATAGGTTGCGTGCTCGCTGATGGGAATGCCAATAGCGCTATTGCCAAATCCATGCGATGGCGCACTAGAGAAGTGCTGCATCGCGAACTGCTGCGACTGAATATCCATAGGAATTGAGACCTGAGAAGGGTTTTGTAGTGGCAGGCCATGAAGAGTGCTCTGTGCGTGCGACTCGAAGCCAGGCATTCCCTGCATATACTCGCATCCATTCGAAGCAACTCGGCCGGTGGGGTGGCGATTCATGAATGCGCGGTTAAACGTCAGGCGGTGGCGCCCTTGCATGGGACCGGTTGGGACGAGCCCTGCATTACGCAGCGAGCCTGTCTGTGTGCCCTCACGCTTGATCTTGGCCCGGCGGTTTTGGAACCAGATCTGAACCGTACGCGGTGTCATGTCCAGCTGCTTGCCCAGCACCTTGCGCATCTCAGAATCGGGTTTGCTTGTTTTCTCGAATATCTCGAGAAGCCGCCGCGTCTGTTCAGGGCGGAGCCGGTGCCGTTTTTTGTTATACGCGTCGCTAGATGGATCAGGCGAGCCTTCGCCACCAGTGTAACCGCTTGGGCTACCGTCCTCGTCAGCTTCCATAGTGTAGTCCTTCTTCAAGTCAGTCGTAATGTCCAATAACAGGTGGTTGGCGTCGCGGATATCGGTGATGGGCAAGGAAAGCTTGCCTGGGTATTGGCCACTTGTAGTCGACATTGGCATGTACTGACTGGCTGAAGCCGATGCCAAGATCGACTGTGTAAGCGCGGCGGTAGAATGAAAATTGACAGCACTGGAAAAGAGGCTACTTGGCAGAGTGGAGGAAGGGGATGACGATTCATAGAGGCTGTGTACATCCGTTTCTTGGTTTTGCGCTTGCGGCGGTTGTGTTTGCGATGGTTGCTGGAAGAGGCAGCTTGGCATCTGAGAAGGTAGTGGCTCCATTTGTGTCGAATGCTAGAGGCTGTGTGTAGTGATCAGTCGGGTGTTGTATCTGCAACACTAAGTAGCGAGCTGCAGGCGGCAGGTATATACTGATGCGGCTATAGTAAAGAAGCAACAAAGGCAGAATCCAAAAGTGGAAAATGCGAGCAGAGATGTAGAAAAAAAGAGGGGGAGGGCAATTAGCATGAATTGAACAGGGAGCGGAGAGCAAACTTTGCTCAGGAGTAGAATATGCAGTACCTGAGAGTTTGTCAAAGGAGGAAGGGTGAGGGTCTTTCTTGAAAACTCTGGCAAGAGACACTAGGCAAACAAGCAGGTGGGGAACGCAGGTCAAGGGGGACACAACTGTACAGCAAACAGTCGTGTAAATGAAGAAAGGCGGGGTGGGAGCAAGCGTACAAAAGTTGGGCGCTGACGAGGGAATAGGGCGTAATAGGCGTATAGACACTAGTGATGCGGGGGAAGTGTGTATATTGTGTGTGGGGGAACTAGCCCTTGGCAATATCGAGCCTAGAGGCAAGATAATAATTGCCAGGAAAGCGTGGGTACAAGCACACGCGCGCTGCGAGAAATGTGGGCTGGGGTGAGAACCAGGCACTCTAGTCGAGGCGGGGTTGTTAATATGCCCTGCCTCCACTGTAGTTGTCTGTGGCAAACCACAGTGGACAGTAAGTCTATAGCGATGTGTGGTGCGTGGGTAGCGAGTAGTCAAAGATCCACCAAGGCCAATTTTATTTGGTTCCAAAGTATGAGACGGTTGAATAAAGGTATGGCGAGCTTGCTAAAGTATATATATATACATTGCGCATGCATAATGGATAGTAGTCAACGAGGCAATTGCTATGCACGCATGCAGCGGTAACGGAAAATCAGAAAGTAGGCCAGACTATGGATGACTTACGAGCTGCTAAGGTTGTGTTTAAATTTTGAAACGCGAGACCGCGAGAATTAATAACAATGGAAAGTGAATATGGATGGCAAATTACAAAATATTGTAAAAGGATTGTTGTAGGAAAGAGATGGTGTTTTTTTATAGTTCAAGCCAAAGCACCGGCTTGGAGGGATGGGGCTGAGAGCGAGGTCGCCAAAAGCCGGAGAAAGGAATTGGTACTCGGAGGAAGGAATAAAAGGAGCGACAAAGGGCCAAAATGAAAGGATAGCACCGGCACCTGCTTGACAGTGAGCTTGAAAACCCCACCTGAAATCGGAAAGGGTTTCAATGATGCCTTAGACAGGCACTTTGAGAGGACTCACCTTTGAGTGTGGATGTGACTTGGTCAGTGAAAGACAAATAGTAGCGACAAAGAAGAAACGGTGAGCTGAGGTAAAACGGTAAGAGTACACCACAAGAGAAAGGGTTTACCAATTGCACACCGCCGACGAAGAGGGGAGGGGGGAGCCCCTTTTAACAAACCTCCACTTCCCATCGGCTTTGCTCAAACAACAGCCGCCCACAAGGCGGGTGAGATTTGGAAAAGCAAGAGAAAGGGGATGCCGAAGTGTGCAGTGCTACTAGCACAGCTGTCGGCGCCTTGCACGCACGCACAAAAAGTGCCTAATGCGCGAGCACACGCTTTTTTGCAGCCAGCTTTGGAGGGGGACACATCCCCCCGGGTCAAAGGGGCGGGGGTGGTTGTCACACCCTCCCCCTGTGGTGCCTCAGGCCGGCTGCCCTCCCCTCAGCCGCTGCTGCACGCCGCAGTCTCTATGCATTTGTCTCTTCCTGCTGCTTCTAGACAAGCAACTGATGCCCCCCCTCTTGCTAGGTTGTACTTTTATGCCGAGGTTGCAGGAGCAATGACGTTGTGCCCGCGTTACCCCTAGAACTACTTTTTTTTACCTGAGTTCATTTATCAGCACATCTCTAGCTCATGTTGAATCTCCGTCAAATCCAGAAGCAGCGCTTTCATCGTCGCAAGCCATACCAATGCATGGCATTCAGCAGTGCGAGAGCGTCCATTTTTGCCAATGATATGTTTTCTACTTTGCGTTTAGCAGTAAGGACATTGTCGTCACTAATTGCGTAAGGACGATGAACCACAAAGTTCCGAGCTGCATTGAACCACGTGAGATGCCTGGCTCGTTTCACAAGGCACGTACCGGCTCTGTTTTCCTGGCCCAGGCATCTAGCTAGTGGCCCGCTAAAACTACCACCCAAAAATTGTGGGGAATACATATGTGAGAGATAGAAGGTCAGAGAAGCTACTGAGACATTCACACCACAGTGCGCTCAAGCGAAGCGTGTAGCTTAATTTCCCCCACATATTATCACTTTTGTCTAAGCATGTATGACGGTGCTACCATTCTGGTATATCATCAGTTCAGGAATTTCTCCTGATCCGTGCCGTACATCTTGAGTCTCTATAAAAACGAACAGCGTTCTAGCGGGGTACTCCAATAATATCTTTCTGTGGCTTAAAATGATTAGTACAAATATATGCATATTATATTCCCCCCAACAGCAACTAATTGAACATGAATAGCCCAACGGATTCGAGCGGGAATACAAAAAGAAAGCTTTGAAATTGTTGTAGAGACTGCTACCAAAGGAGTGCCTTTAAGAGAGCTCAAACTGCAAAATGAAACCGCAACCTTTGAAGTAAAGCAGTGAAACGTTCACTTTGACAAAAATAATTTGTGGAAGGTGAACAAATTATGTGTGGGTATATTATAAATTACCGGCCAAGACCTATTAATTTGGCTATGCTCAGTAACGAGCCATCTACGTGATGACATCGATAATCCTGCCCTACAAAATGTGTCCACTAAGAAGCCGACACAGCATTCCATGATTACTGTTAGGAACGAGTGAGAGGTGCCAAGATTGCTGAACAACTTGTTGACAAAACCGGCCAAACAGCAACAATAAAGGCGAAGCACCCCCACTTTAAGACTTTACATCCGGCCAACCAGAAATTGTTGTTCAAACCGCCAAAGGACATTGGAGAATAATCCACAAGTACGGCTCCAAGCTACTAGTCCAACGCGCCTTTTGAATACGACGGCTGGATTTAATAGAAAGCAAACCAGAAGTGGATATTGCGTGCATAATCGAATTTGGACTGTCCGAATTGCGCACATCATTTATAGTATTATATATTAAATTTCCCCTCCCTTATTCAGCCGCTCGGCACGTCGACAGTCCCCAAACCCCGCCCTGAGCACCGGCATCCTTGCATCCTCAAACGTTCCAGGACCCGTGCACAGCAAACTTGCACGATGGTGGTGCGTGCTCTTGCGCCATCAGCGGCAAGAGGCCACAATTAGCGTGTAAAAGCAAATCTATACAATCAAGATATTACGAGATTACCAATCCTTTTCTAGATAGTGTGCAAGTTGGCTGCTTGTGCTTTTGCCTCTTTGAGTGCCAATTTAACACACTTTATTTAAATTCCATACATAGACACTTTTGTGTTCGATTCAAAATGGGCGGACACAACGACACGCTGCTAAAGGACCCGGCAATTGAGGAGTGGATTTGGATGCGTCAAAACACTCACCGCTACTTTAAGATTAACAGGCGCACAGCTCCCGCGTTGCTAGGCATGGGCCTCATTATCCCGGCAGCAACAATTTACTTTGCCATCGCCTCGCAAGACAAGATTAGCGTGGGACCGAGAGTGAAAAAGTCATGGGCTGAGGCATACGCTGACAAGAATTGACCACACGACGCGCATTTTCTTTTGCTATTGCCCTATAGTTCTTTCCTCTTTCATTTTGTACGCTCGGTATAGCGAGCAATTATATATTCTAGTCCAGCCCAGCCGACCCACTGCCGACTTGCTGAAAAGTGTATGTTTTGCGAGAGCAAATAACAGAGTAACCACAGCCTGACTGCTCTGCTTTGTGTGAGGGGTGAGACCATACTCGACGACAAGCGAGCTTGACCACGACTTTTTATCACGAAAGCGCGGAGATGCTGCAGTGTATAACATAGTCTCTCCACCATTAACTTTTAATTTTTGTTCGCATGGACTCTGCCTTTTTCAGCGATCCAACATCAAAGGAGTTCAAAGAATGGCGCGTCTCCAACCTGGATGGCAGTAGTATGACCGAGATCCACATAGTCATCTCCACCATGGTGTTGTCGTACTGGTGCTGGAAGTGCAAGACCGCCGCCGAGTTTCACCGCAGTCCAGCAGGATTTGTTGGGCGTGGTTGGTCGCATTTTATATTCGAGTGTGTGGTATTCCTTGCGCCCATGTTTTTCGTGCTAACCGACAGCTACGTGTACCAGACGATATCCGTGCTAGCCGCCGCCAGTATATATTTCCGCTGGAAGGTCCCCGACGCTCCACGTCGCCACGACAAGTGGGCACCCGATCCGCGCGCCGAGGAGTTCAGCAGGAGCTACGTTCCTGGCAAAGTTACACCAAAGTCATATCTCAGCATCTACCGCGCCGAGATGATGCTGCTCACTTGCTTTTGCATTCTAGCCGTTGACTTTAACGTGTTCCCGCTAAAGTTCGCCAAGGTGGAGACGTTTGGAACATCCATAATGGACCTTGGAGTCGGCTCGTTTGTGTTCTCTGCCGGTGTCGTTGGCGTTAAGGCATTCTTGCCCCGCTACGTTGATGGCAAGATAAAGACTACGTCGCTTAGCCACCAGCTCAAGGCCGGACTATGGACGGCATTTCCTTTGTTGGTACTGGGAGTGGCACGGCTAGTGCTGACAGAGTCGGTGGACTACCAAAAGCATGTTTCTGAGTACGGTACGCACTGGAACTTTTTCTTTACGCTCGGGTTCCTGCCTATATTTGTTCCGCTGGGGCTCTACGTGTACAGCGATCTGCGCGTCACGTCCACGGTTCTCCTTGTCGTCTATCAGGCCATGTTCAGCCTAACTCCGCTGGGCGACTGGCTTGAGAATGCCGAGCGCACTGATCTGGTCTCAGCTAACCGCGAGGGAATATTCTCGTTTGTGGGATATCTGGCCATGTTCCTGATGGGTATGAGCTTGGGTCGGGAAATTCTCTCCGATGCACCGACATTCAAGGAGCGCCGAATGCGGTTGGTTTCTGTTCTTGGTGTCTGGATAACAGCGTGTATAAGTTATTTGCTACTCGACTTTGTGCTCGGAGTCCAGCCGTCTCGTCGATTTGCCAACGCGCCCTATTGCTTCTGGGTTGCAAGCTTTAACTCGGCAATGATATGGCTCTACATGGTGATTGAGGAGGACGTTGACTCGAAACTGCCACCGAAAATGGCTCGTGCGGGCAGGCCAAGTGGATACGATGTGCCAGCCATTGTTGAGGCGGTAAACATCAACAGCCTGACGACGTTCCTGGTTGCGAACCTTCTAACAGGATCGGTGAATATGCTCGTTGAAACCCTGTTATGCGGATCTTTTGCGGCTTACTCCATCTTGGCTGGATACACGCTGCTATTCATGCTCCCAGCATTGTTAATGTTTAGATCTGGGATCCGTTTGCGCTGATTGGCCCATGCATACCTGATGCCCATAGACCCACTTTCCGAAACCATTCGTTTATATTTAATTGTCTAAATTTAATATAGCGCATATTTTTAACAGGAGGTGTCGTCATTGAACTATCGGTGTTGTTTTACTTTTGCATTTTTTTCACTGACATTAACTGTCGTGCCTGTGTTTAATTGCCTGGAGACTCGGGCAAAAAGGGATTTGTCGCCACCGGGAAGTGATTTCGGCTAGCGCTAGCTACAGACGCAGGCAGAGCGACATTTACAACAGCAGCCGCAACTCACGAGGTGTGCTCTCATATTGTACAATGCCAAAGGTGAAGAGTGCTAAATGGCGGCGGCAAGCACCGCCGGAGGGCTGGGAGGAGATCAAGCCGACTTTGACTGAGTTTGACCAGAAGATGCGCGACGGTACGTACTGCCAACTACATGGCACATTTATTCCTTAACCTCTTGTTTCTGTATATCCATATGAGGCCGTTCCGAGTTGCCGTGTCAGGTGCACTATCCGCTGGATACTGCGTATATGGCTGCCTGTGTGTTCAGGCGGAGTGGGAGATCTGAGCTGTGGCCAGCACAATTGAGCTGGGTCATTACAATTTTTTTATTTCATTCCGGTAGTGCCAGCTGCATCTCCAGCTGCATTGCCTTCTGAGCAACCTCCCGGTACAAGTGCCACCCGCCTCAATATGCTGCTATATTTCCGCCATACTTTTTACTCGGTGCATTATCAGGCTGCCATCTAAGCTGTACCGAATGAGTTGTCAATTGTACCACCTGTGCGTCTCGCTTGCCTTGCCTAGAGTCGCTGCCACATCGATGAGGGCTAAGATACGCATTTTGTCCCATTCGCAAGGTGCGCACTGTGGCAGGTGTGCACTAGAGCTCCGCACTCATGTCTACATTTGCCCTTCCTTGTGCCTGTTGTCAGCACTCCTTCTTTGCGTGAAAACTGCACGACGCGTGACTGCAATTCGGATCCAGCCACTGGCCCGACTGCAAATGTCATTTGTGTTTCCCCCCTGCCCATTTTTTGACTTTGCTGTTTGAGAGGCAGATCCATATCTTCTATCCTCACTGCCTCTTTTCTTCTTCCGAACCTACACCCTGTGACACTTTGGAGTGCATTTATGCATCATATGAGGAGTGAACCATTTCAGTACTGAATTGTTGTTTACGCAGTGTATAACAAATAATGTCCTGCACATTATTTTTTATTTTTTATTTTCCAAAAACTACCCGAGGGTGGGGCGTTACAAATGTTTTTTTTTTCGATTTGTTGTGCATCTTATGTTGCGCTGCAGTTAATTTCACCCCCTCTCCATGCGGGCCTACATGCACGCCTCGGTCATTGTCGCATCTGCTATTGAGCATCAGCATTGCCTCGGCTCCTTGCAATTATCTCTCTTATTGGATTCCTGAAAACACTGGTACTCTGTCATTGCTCCTATCCGGAGCCAAGCCGGTGTCCCTGTACTTGAAGGGTCCACTATTACTAAGCAAGGTTAAAACCTGAAACTCCAATCCCTCTTATCTGGAGTTTTACACCCTCTTTCTTTATTTTCTCCTAATTTTTTTTGGTCATATGGTCCCTCGGGCGCGTCGCGTTCTGTCGCTTCTTGCATTAACCGCTGGCGCAGACAATGTGTCATTCGCCTTGATCAGCCAGCGCCTTGTCCCCCTCCTTCCATTCCTACTCCTTCCGCATTTTAATTTTTTTTTCTTCTTCGCACTTGTTCTGCTTGCATAGAGAGTAATCGCTGATGCCGGCATGTTCAACGTCACGTGTTCACTATCGCATGACACCGAGAGGGGCCTAGAGCCATGTCAAATGTCTCCTTTTACTCTCAACTACACAAGGAACCATCCACCCTGGTGCTAGCCTTCCCCTTCGGACTAATTGCGATGTTTATTTCATTTCCAATTTGGCGTCTAAAAGGGCATGCCATATGACTAAGCACTCTGCATGGATGGAGAATGCCATTAATATCCACGCTCGAAAAGCTCGGACCAAGAGGCGCCCTTTTATTTTGCAACTCTCCCAGGCTTCTAGCATCACACTCCCTATGTGGTTATTTTTGGCAGCATTGTTTTGCCACACTCCCTCTTTTTGACAAGTCACATTAAAGTGTACTTTCTGAAGGAGGCCAACATCTTACTAATCAGCTCCATGGGTCCTGTTTCTATGATATTTCTTGGACGTATAGCCGAAAACGAGTCTTCAGCCGGAAAGCGCAGGGTCGAGGCGACATGGTCGGTGATGCGGGTGCACCACCAGCGGTCTCGATATATATTCGACCTCTACTACAGCCGGGAGCTGATCACACAGCAGCTCTACGAGTACTGTCTCAAGAACGGGCACGGCGACCGGAACCTCATTGCCAAGTGGAAGAAGCAGGGGTTCGAGAAGCTGTGCTGCTTGCAGTGCATACAGCCGCGCGACACGAACTACGGGACGACATGTATTTGTCGAGTGCCCAAGGCTAATCTCGAGGAAGGACGCACGGTCGAATGCATCCATTGCGGATGCCGGGGCTGCGCCAGTTCCGACTAGGCATATTTACTGTGATAAAGATCTAAACAAAAACATTTTTCTTTTTGACATCCCACCTCTGCGTATCGTAAACCATCGCAATTAAGCTACATTTGCGTTTGTCTATTATTCGTTCCTGCCCGGTCAGCGTGAAGCCATTGTAAGCATGTCCGTCACTGCATAGAATTAGCGCTACCTACATTAATTGCACGCAGGAAATTAAATAAAATAAAAAATACACAAAGCATGGTATATTCCGCAGCCCATCATCCGCTTTATTGTCTAAACCTCTTTTTGGCGTCACTGACAAGGTTCACGTGAACATAAAAGGAGAGCTAATTACATAATGACATACTCTCCGGGCCAAGGAAGGTGTTATACCTCCGGTGTGCTGCCAGAGCGTAGCTTCCACACCTTTTGTACAATGCGGCCGATGCCGATTCGCCGGGTGCTAGCGTCCATCTGCCGCGACTCGAGATCAGCGACCTGCCGCGCCAGCTCCGTTAGTCGGGGCAGCTCGGACAGCGCAAACTCTGCGCGGAACCGCTCAACCAGCGCAGCATTGCTCGCCTCCCCGCCCCTTTCAGCCAGCATGTCGCGGATCTGGTCGACAACCACCCTGTCTCGAGCGCTAAGCGGCAGAGCGCTGTGCCTGGCCCTGGGCAGATCGCCACTGGCCCCCTTGCCATGTGACGCAGAGCCATGTGGGCGGGTGGCCGCGGCAGCAGGTGATCTGGCCACACCCGGGCCACGCGATTGAGGGGCGCCAGCGGGCGGGCGCTGGGTCCGGTCACGCTGCGCCGCACTATTTGGCGAACTTATGCCGCGGAAATCGGCGCGCCGGCCTGACTCTGTGGCAGCCGAGGCAGCTCGCAAGTCGGCTGACCTGGCCTTTAGGCCCGCCAAAAGACTAGTCGACGAAAGCGCACCGATATTGCCTCCACTGGACGTCCCCGGCACCGCGTGGTTTCCAAACGGAGCACTTGGCGCCGGGGCTTGGCGAGCGCTGCTGGCCATGCTCAGCGACGATACAAAGCTGGACGAGGGCGGCCGCCGCTCAGCAGCCGACCGCCGCGCAAGCATCGCTGGGTTGTAGATGGCGCTGTCGCCAGCGTAGCCGCTCGACGTACTCGCAGGCCCGCGCAACGGCTTGCCAATAGCGTAGCTAACGCTGGACCTGGCCTCAATTGGCAAGTTGCTGCGCATAGTCAGGCTAGGCGGCGGCGCAACGCCAGACGCGCCCAACCCGCCGCCTGCTCCCGGGCGAGCTGATGGCATACCAGCCTGCCCCGACACTCCAGTCCAGGTGGGAACGTTGACGTCGAGCTCGCGCCGCGAGCGCTGCGAATCGCGCAGAACCCTGCGTGCCTCGCTGGCAATCCGCTCGGCCTCCTGGTCAATCGCCTGCGACTCGTCGTCCTTGCTGCTAATGATGGCGTCGTGCTTCAGGGCGCTGTGAACTCCCGACATTTTGAACAGGCTCTGCAGTACGCGATCTTCATTCGCCGCGCCGCCAGGGGGATTGGGAGTCACTGTTTCACCACTGCCATTATCGGCCTCGCCACTGGCATTGCCGCTTTCGTTGGCAGGCGGCTTGTATGCCTCTAGGCGTACTACGCCGCCAATCGACTCTATGCTATCGCTGTTGACATTGTCGCCTTGGACTTCAGTGCTGTCCGTAGGATACAGCCGGGCACTGGCAAACATCCGCCCGGTCTCGGTCGTCTGTTCCAAGTCGCTGTCGCCACCAGTGTTGTTGCGTCGACCGGTATCCTGCGCAGTATAGCCATTGGCCCTACTCCCCGCTCCAGCCCCAGCTCGGTTGGCAACATCCGCGTTCTGGTCAAACCCAGCCAAAGAAAACAGATCACGCACACTCTGCGAGTGGAAGAAGCGCTTCTGATTTGGGTCAGACAAGACCTTGTTCGACAACAGTTGCTTGTAGATCTGGCGGTTGTATATCTTCTCCTCGATCGTGCCTGCCGTCATTAACCGATATATTGCCACTTCCCTCGTCTGGCCCAAACGCCAGGCACGCTCTCTAGCCTGCATGTCGCTGCTCGGATTCCAATCAGGAGAGAACAAAATAACACGGTCGGCGCCAGTCAGGTTGATTCCCAGACCGCCAACTTTGGTCGTAAGCAGAAATACGAATATGCTCGAATCGCCATTGTACTCGTCGACCATCGCCGAGCGGTGCTGCACGGGTGTCGAGCCGTCCATCCGCCGGTATACCATCTGAGGCATGGCGGCGATTGTGCGCTCAATAATGTCTAGCATCTGGCGGGTCTGCGAGAAAATAAGCACCCTGTGACCGTGGGGTTTCCACATCTCGAGCAAAGCACGCACAATGGTAAGCTTGCCGCTCTTGCGCCAGTCGCCATAGTCAGGAGGAAGGTGCCCATCACCAGCAGTCGCAATATCTTCGCTATCACTACCGGCTTCACTTAGTCGGCTGTGGTCTCTGCCGGCACGTGGACTGCTATCCGGTCTTACCCCTCTGCCGCTCGCCTCTCGATGCGTGATGGCAGCTCCCGGCAGCGTAGACAGTAGGAGAAGGTCCGGGTGATCACATATCTTGCGTGCAACGTCGACGCCAAACAGCATTTGCAGCCTGCCTGACAGAATCCTATCCATGTCGTTGCTGCGCAGAAATCCGATATACGCGGTGCGCTGCATAGGCGTCAGGCGACAGAACAAGACGTGCTCGGTCTTCTGCGGCAAGTCCTGAGCGACATCGGCCTTGAGCCGGCGCAAAAGGTAGGGGTCGATCAGGTCGCGCAAAATACACGCGCATCGATAACCAGCTCGCACTTGCAAAGAATTGGCACTGGCATAGCCGCCCGTGGTGATCGGCACGACAAACTGGTTGTTGAAGACGGGCAGCGTACCCAGCCGCCCGGGAAATATATAGTCGAACAACGACCACAGCTCGGTGAGGTTGTTCTGGATGGGAGTGCCAGTGACCAAAATACGGTGACGAGTGTCCAGGCCCTTGCACGACAGTGTTGCCTCGGCATCGGGGTTGCGGATCATATGGCCCTCGTCTAGTACGGCATATCCCCACTTGCGCCTCAAGAGCACGTCGCGATACACCTGAAGCCCAGAGTATGTTACAACAACGATGTGGCCATGCTTGTGCACACGGTCAACGAGGAGTTCGGCGCGCCTGAGACTCTCACGAGCGGCCTCTGAGACAGGGCGCTGCTTTTTCTTTAGCTTTGGCTGCTTCTTGCGCCAATCAATCGACCCCTTGGGCTTGCGCTTACGCCGCAAGCGCGATCCATATGCGTCGTACTCGTACTCGTCTGTGCTGTCATAGCCCAAGGTGGACCCAGCGGCGCCAGCTGCAGAGCCCACACTGCTTGCACCACGCCATCGGCCATCGCTTTGGTTGGCGCCTTGCACAGTCGTCCGAGTGCCTGTCCTTGACTTGACATCAACGTCACCCACCAAGTTATAGCTCAGATCGCGCGCGCCGCCGTCACTGCCACTGACATCACTTCTAGCCCCATGCTTTATGCCATGGCCCGTACTGTGGAGAATAACCACACGCAGAGCCGGCCACCAAGTATGGAGCTCGCGCACCCACTGGCGCATTAGCGTGGCCGGGCAAACGATAATAGATGGCTGGTTAAGCAGCTGAGAGTGGTACATCGACGCCAGGAACGCAGCCACCTGTACGGTCTTGCCCAGCCCCATCTCGTCGCCCAGAATGCCACCCGCGCCTTGTTGGTGCAACGTGTACATCCACCGCAGCGCCGCCTTTTGGTACTCTAGCAGTTTGTCCCAAATCTGGCGCGGCACGTACAACGATGGCGCTGACTGCTCGTGGGCTTTAATCTTGTAGTCTGCCGCCCCCGGGTCTGCCAGAAAGGGCTCGTTAGCGAGCTGTACCTTTGATACCGGCTGGCCGTCTACCTCGGTTGTCGTCAAGTCGTCGGTGTCCGAAGGAGCTGTCGGTTCTACATCGCCTGCTGCCCGTCTCGCTTTCCAGCGTGCCGCACACCAGGCAAATACTCGCTCTTGATAAACCAGCTCATTGCCATCGTCATATGTGTCAGCTTCGCGCGTGTGTATACCAAGCCTCGTCTGTCTATCCAGGGCTTCTATATCGTCATCGGTAGCCATGTCGTCAAGCAAAACGTCGTCCTCGTTGCCAATGTCAGAGGCTGGATTTAGCGCTCCCGAGCTCTCATCCTCTTGGTAGCTGTCATCGCTGGCGTCCGATGATGCCGTTGGTTTTCGCTTGTTATCTCGCGGTAATCTTGCACGTAGCTGAGCTTTGCTGCGGCTGCTATGAGGCGTGTAGGCGTCGGATTCAATGTCTGAGGAATTCTGAGCGCTATTATCGACGTTGCCTATATCATCACCTCCATAACGACGACTCTCTGCAGCCAAGGCAGCCCTTCTCCTTGGCACAAGCATCGCCAGAAGCTCGTTGTTCGCAAACTCTGTTGCTGAGGATCCCTCGACGTCTATGGGTTCCTGTTTAACGCGAACCACAGATTCGGCCGAGTCGGCATCAGCCCGGGACTCTATTTCACGGATGCGGCGCTTGATCTGCGCGCACTCGTTTCGCAACTGACCAACTTCCTCTTCCAGCTTCTCAGCCTTTGCCATGGCATTGTGGTGTCTTGTCGTCGTCACGGCCGCCTTGAGTGCAGACTCGTTGGCCTTGTCAAGCTGCCCAAGCTTGCGGTCCAGCGCTATCTCTGTCCTTACCAGCCGCTTATGTTCGGCTTCGCGCTCGCGCTCATTCAAATCGTGTGTGGCTCTGGCACGTACCGACTGCTCAAGCTCGTGCTGCTCGACTACTTGAACGCCGAATTCGGAGAGGCTCTGCAACTCTTGCGAGGCCAAATTATCTCGATTGGAGCTCATTGCCGACTGTCGCCGTAACGTAATAAAGGGATAGTGGTGCTGACTACTGGGTCAACAGGCGGAAATTGCAATACATGCACGAGTAGAAGGGCGAAATCGGAGTGACTGAGGATAGAGCGCAAAATGGCGAAAAAAAAAAAAAAAAGAAAAAAAAATTAACGAACAAAAAAAGAAGTGCAGGCGGACTGCGCAGCAATCACCTTCAAATTATCCCCATGCTGCGGTTCCTGGTGTCACCATATAATATTGGTAGTTGAAGAGATGACGTGGTATTAGTATTCAAAAGCATATTGTAGTCTTTACAGTCGCAATGTCTGAATTGTGTTGCCAAAGCCGATTGATATCCACTCGGGCGAATTCTGGTGCCAGGCCAGCGAATTAACGGGGAGTCTGGCGGCGTATGTGAGAGATGGCGCAACATTGGTCGGTTGTTGGATTAGTGCCTGGGCGGCAGCTGCCTGAGCAACGGCTTGTATGGCACTCGACGTCTGCGCTCCAGAAGCCGATACTGGAGACCTTGGGGACTGGCGGCCGTCGCCATAGTCGCTCTTGCTAGTTGCCGTCAACTTGCTCAATTGCTTGGCCTGAGCTGCCGCCGCCAGGGCTTGTCGCTGCTGGTGTTGCCGTGTGGTGAGGGCCTGCTGTATGTCCCACACAAGCACGCGTGAGTCGGCTCCGGCTGAGCACAGCTGGCTAGGCGATGTCGGGCTCCACGAGATGGCATGTATTGGTGCTTGGTGGCCAACTAGCTGCACCACGGCTGTGCCCGGATTCCGTATGTCAATGACGCTGACTATATGCGAGTCAAGCGCGAATGTGGCAATGTAGTTTGGGTCCAGGGCGTTACAGCTTAGCCTCAGAAGCGGAGGGACTAGCGATGACAGACGCGCGGACGGCACACCGCCATTACCAGGATAGTAACCCGCATCGCCGAGGTTTGAGTCTGACGAGGAAGGCGCAACAGCGGCGGGTGCCTCGTAGAGAATAGTAGAGTGCTCCAGAGACCTCAAATCGAACATGCGGATTGATCCATCGGCGCCAGCAGAAACAAACACGTCCTGGCTACCCGCGACAAACGAAACATCGAAAACTTCTCTGTCGTGAGCAATCAGTTGCGTCTTTGCCTGTTGCGTCTCAATATCCCACACAGTGCAAGTCGTGTCAATACTCGACGTGATAATCAGCCGCGGGTCGACCTGGTTCCAGTCAAACGATGTAATCGGCTCCGAGTAGTCTGCCCGTGTTGTCATTTTAGCGCGCAGACGCATGTTTGTCTTACACAGCCCCATCTCTGCTGGCTCGCTGGTTTGCTCGCATTCCCACAGCTTCAGTGAATCGCCCGTGCCCGCCAATAAATCCGGCTGCGCGTATCCGTTTGTGGCCGGGTGCCAGAGCAGTTTAGTCAGCGGATAGTCGACGTTGGCTTCGCCAACGACTCCAAAGTCTGGTCGCTCCGGTGTGTGAGACGGGTCATGGTGTGGTGATAGCTGGACTATTTGGACCTTATTGGTGGGCTCTTCGAGGAAGCTACTCAAGGCCATGCGGAACATGCTGTTGCGGTCCTCTCGCCGCGACCATGCCAGTGAGTATATTGGGTATGTGGAAAAGTAATTGCAAATCTCCTTTCGCGGCGACAACGCGTCAGGAGTAACCCCAGGAACTGGGTAGAACGGACTGCCCGAGCTCATTTCGACCAAGTGTGCCAAGTGCTAATAGAAGTGAACTAAAGGAAACAGAATTGAGGACGTGAGATGCTCAAATTCAAGTGCACGCAGCATATGGCTACCACGCATGCAATCCAGCTCAATGGAAAGCTACCGAGCCGCGGCTCAAAAGGATTTCCTGCCGATGACTTTGATGGGGATCAGACGAGGAGGTTCTGACTCAATCCTTCAAGTGCTAGCTCGCACGCACAAAACGCGGTGTGGAGTGCCTTTCTGAGCGTGTGTATTTAGAAACAAAAACTTTACAACGGGGAGTAGATGACAAATATATCCAGCTACGGGTGCGCGGCTGCGTGCTCATAATATTGGGACGTTCAGAGAGGCAGTCGTGGTTTGGCGAAAGCTCTTCCTATCGCTCACCCACCCCCAGCAAGCTGCAAATCTATGAGAGCGCCATTGGTGTACATGACATGAACCGCTTCAACCCGTTAAATGTTCGGCTTGCGTCGAGGGACCCATTGAGAGGGGGTGCCCTGCCTCAGAAAGCCGATATGTAGCATACCTTTGTCATTTACTCCCTGTTGATAAGCTTTTGTTTCTAATACACATGCTCAGAAAGGTTCTCTGTGATCACTCCATGTTGCGCTGTATGCGTGCTAGCTCTAGAAAGATCGGGTCAGAGCCTTTTGAATGACCCCGCCCTCCCCATCTAAATCATTGCCATTCATTGGAGAAGCACTTTTACCTGACTACATGCGTGGCGCACCTCCCTCCCTCCCTTGTATTTGCTATGGCTTTCTGGTAATTGGTCCCCCTACCAGGGGATATTGTTTGGTTTATTTTTAATTTTTAAAAGCAACATAGTCGGTTTGCTCTCTCTGCATTGTTAAATGTGTATAGCGATTTTCGCTTTCGTTTTATTACAGATATATATATATATATATATATTCTTAAAGCGATATTGCAAGTGTAGATGTAAAAAAGAATGCTGATCCTCTTATCGCGACCTTTAGACTGTCCGGCGGAGATGTGATTATTGCCCGAGCACTTTAATCCTGACTAGCAGGGCTCAAGAGCAAGTATTTACGTATCGCAGAGGATGCCACTAGAGTACTCTCTTACAGTGTCCTACTTTGGCGCGACGGAGATCCAATCCTTCCCTGGGCCAGAACAACCGCTCCTGGCGGTGGCCCGACTCTTCCCTCCTGGGCCATAGCAATGGTGCTCAGAGAAGCCTGGCGAAGTAAGGAAGTAGCTGACGAACGTCCATGTCCTTGAACGTCTGCTCCTAGACCAGCAGGAGCAGAGCGAGAGGCAAAGTTGGCCTGTGCAGAGCAATTGTCGTCGTATGCGGGTTTGTGGCGTTTGACGCGCAATTCGGATCGAATACTTTCATCTGCCTTGCGCTTGTTATGTGCAACACTGGGTACGCTCACCAGAGGTACTTCGGATGTGTTCGGGATAGGAGGGGCCGGTTCGGCTACGTCAGGCTCCTGCCTCGAGCGTTTGACTCGTTGAGGGTTTTGCTCGTAATCCAGTCTCTTGCGTTTGTTACGAGATGTTGGTGAAGCGGATGAAGCGGATAAAGCGGGCGACGTGGGAGAAATGGGCGAAGCAGGCGAAGGTCTAACCATAAATGCTACTGACTTGTCTGGTG
Source organism: Coemansia furcata (assembly GCA_027579525.1). Taxonomy (NCBI): domain Eukaryota; kingdom Fungi; phylum Kickxellomycota; class Kickxellomycetes; order Kickxellales; family Kickxellaceae; genus Coemansia; species Coemansia furcata. Next base: position 8,437 of record JANBUP010000028.1, on the reverse strand, counting down.
ACACTTGGACTGAGAGGGTACATCCACTACTAGCAGGCGAAAAGGATGTGTACCAGTAACTATCCGGCTTCAGATCCGCCACTCTCCTAAATTGAGCCAAATGCTCGACAACGACTTTTGCACAGCGCTCGTGGAGTTCTGTCTCATGTTTAACGCGCTCGGATATTGGATCGACTGGTCGGCAATTGAGTATAAACTCTGCAGTTCCAGGGCAGCTCGGGTACTCGAACAGCGCGGAATACAATTCTCGGATAAGCCGTATTGCGTGTATGCATGTGGGGTCGACGAATTCCTTTATCGCCGCGTCGAGCGACTCGCGTGAAGCAAACATCTCCCTACGGAGGTTCGCCTCGCCATGAACGTCGACACTCTCAATTTTGATGTCCAGCGCATTGCGTTTCTCGGACCTCGTGACAAGACAAAAGAGCAGAGCCAGAGCAGCCTCCCAGTTGTCGGCGGCAGTGTGAGTTACCTTTAAGCACTCCAACCCAGCGATGCTCATAAATGGCAAGGTGCCCACATGAACATGCGTGCTCAAGGCTCGAACGTCGGCCTGTGTGATTGCCATGTCGAAGTCTATCAGCATACCTTCGACACTGCCGTCGCATTTCTTGACGGCCATGATGTTGCCCAGCGAGATATCGTGGTGCATGAAGCCCGTGTGCCGCAGGATGGCTGCGTAGCCAACCATGGCACCCGCCAAGGCGACAGAGATATCTCGCTCGTTGCCAAGCTTGTCGAGTGCAACCCCGACTGGCCCCGAGACCATACGGCGATGCAGCTCCGCGCCGTCGCACTGCACCTTGTCGAGGGCGGCGTGCATGCCGCGCAAAACGCCAATATCATCGCACAATTCAGCGTCTTCGACGTCGGTGGCGACCAGCTGCCATGAATCCTTGAAGACATAATTGAAATAGCTGTCATCGGGGCTTAGCGAAACGGCAAAGCACCGTGTGAAGCGGCCAAAGAATGTTTCGGCGATAAACAGTGGCTCGCGTCGTGCAAAGACAATTTGAGCCAGCTCGCCATCGGTACCCGGGCAATCAATTTCCCAGCGCTGGAGACTATCGAGCCATTTCATAGTCGAATCACCACCCAGCCGCCAAGGCTCTGAAAACGCGGCATGTGCCACTACAGCCCCAAGTAGGAGACGGCCGGCAGGAGTTGTGGTACTTTTAACTGCGGAAAAGTGTATGGCATCGGGCTCCGCCAGGCATACGCGCACGCAGCCAGGACCGAGTATGACGACCCAGGCATACCGTACAGCGACATGGCGCCGTGCGTGTCGGTCAACTACAGCAACGATTTCTTCTATGGTGCCTGGAGTGAATGGATTCTTCACATCTGCAGCCGTGCGCACCGGGACGCCCAATACTGCGTTGCCGCTGCGAGATCCAATCTCAAAGCTCATTGAGCGGTCAACAACATCGTCGGCACACGTAATAGCAGGACGACACTCGCTGGGTAGCAGGGAACATACGACGTCCATACCCGCTTGAATAATGTCGGGGACAGCGGCTCTGTCCCAATCCTCCTCGGCAAACATCAGGGCGGACTCGCTTTCCAGCATATCGGCAATATCCACAAGTGACATAGTAACGTCGTCTGGAGTCCGCCGCAAGCGAGTCAACACCGCCAGAGCCCAGGCAAGGTGTCCCTTCACGAGAAAGTCAATGGCCGACGCGCTTGCTTCGGCGACTTTGGCGGCCTGAGTGCGTAAAGTCGGATCCGCTGGCTGCAGGAGTTGCAGCAATAGTCGATCGACGTCCGCAGCGGGTGCCTGCTGGATAGGGACCGAGAACCCCTTCTCGCTGATGTCGACACGGAACGCGCGGCGCTGAAACTCCGTGTCTACACGAATAAAAAACAATTAGTAGCAAGTTAGTGGTTTGATGGAACCGTGTGACGGGTCGCATCAGGATTCAGGGCGCTATTAGTTGTCACTTACCTTTAGTTGCCTTCATTTTCAAAATATTAATAAAATTTGAATGCTTTACGTAGATGAACGTGGTGAATCTGGATAAAAAAGAGACAACAGACAAGAGGCAAGAGGTGAGGGCTTGCGTAATCGTATGATAAAAGAGTGGTTTATATATATAAAAACGCAAAGGTCTCGCTGCGGCATGCAATGGTTTTTGTGGCTTGTTCCATTTTTGCCCCAACATGGAGATAACATATCCAGATCTAATCAAGGAATATAGACATAAGGAAGAATAGCTTTCGGCCATACTCGGGCTAGATGTAGCAAGGGGATTTCACTCTACAAAGTGTAACAAATACAAGCCGATTGCCATGTTTGCCATACAATATATTGGACAAGGTTTATATCGATAGAGCAAAAATAACGGAGTAATCAAGTATCCTCCAGGTGTAAATCCGGTCTATTGTACCGATCTGCTGTGGAGATGAAGCTAGCGATTGGGAAGGACGTTTCTCGTATCAATAGCCTTGTTGGTTCATAGGCTTTGAACTTGGTGACAATAATCTAAAGACCATCTAGACCATATTCCCCGCCAACGCTTGTTGCGGTAGCTATATCAATATGACCAAGGAGTTGACTCGCACTTTCCTGCTGAAGCCAAGCTTGGTCGTTATAGTTTAGATACGCATCCAACGAAAACTACCAGACGTGTTGCCAAAGATGCTGTCCAAACCAGTAGAATGGTCAGGAGAGGACGTTCAAAAATGACCGCGCCATATGCTTAAAAATGATGAGGTGTTCAGAATTTCTCGGTGGCCACATAAGGAAACAGTCAATTGACTTGAAATACTAGTTTGCTAGAAGACTAACCAATGTATTTTATTTCGGTGATTATTGAGTCACTGTATTGGAGCCCTGTATGGGCACAAACAGAGGTCACTGACGCTATAACCTGTATAGCGCCTTAACTTAGCTATTAAAAACTACTAATTTCCGCCACAACTGTAATACTAATATACTGACCAACTGGCGCTAAATAGAAAGTCAGACGTCTTATTGAATGTGTCGTTTAAAAATACTACTTAAATAGTGTCGCCGGATTGTTTATCCGCGTTTCCCCTGGTCTAATCCATTGAGCACATAGCCTATGATTAGGACTTTGCATGACAACTACGTCACATAAATTGAAACTCGTTGATCAATGTAAAGTTCCGTGGGCGTTTGCCTACACGATCAGTTATGATTTTACATTCCACCTTGACTTTTTTCAAGTGACTTGCCAAACTAATCAATTATTTACCTGGGTTCAATAATGGTTATACATTTAGGTTTGACACGTCATCAGTAGGTCTTGCATACAAGACAACTTAATTTTGCGAGATGACCTTGTCATAATTATCTTCACCCTTCTTTGGGCACCGTTCAAACTTATCACCAATTCCCAAGTAAGGTTTATGTTTCCCAAAACCTTTTAAATACCCACCTTTTTCTAAATCCGAGTGGATACAACCTGGCCGCCAAGGGCTGGGCACAAGCCACGGTATTTGAGTCGATGGTGTTAACCTGGTTTCTCGCACATAGCTGGTGGGCACGCTGATTCCCCTAGTGTCAGCGATAAGTCGCCTGCCGTTGCGTCCTCTCTATCGTGCGCTTTGCCAACCTCACCGCGCTCTGCGACCTTGGCGCACTGACCAGCCTCTCCAGCTTGCAAGAGCTGAGTCAATGCCCTCAGATACTGGCTCCTTGCTGAATGCGCTTCTGTCAAGCGACTACCGCCAGTGGCTGGAGTTTGTGGCTGCCCACGGCGAGCAGCTCAAGGCACTGGGCATTGACGTGCACCAGAAAACACTTTTTTCAAGCAGCCCCCTTTCTTCGCTGGTATTTGACAAATGTTTCGTTCAGCCCTTTTTTAGTGAATTGAGCAAGGCAAAAAAGCGACATGCTTTCCTTATTTTGAGCAGGATTTTCTTTGAGAGAAAGTTTTATTCGGATTCCGCTATTTAACTTAGAATAGCTTACTGTGAGAAACTGGATAAGCTAGCTCTACCTGTAGGGTGTATGTGGCTCTTGCCCATTTATTTTTTACAGTTTTACCCACCCTCCACACCCTATACATAAATGTATGATTATGTATGAACAAGTGTGTGTATTCTAAACAAATGTAAATATCTCACTAAAAATATTGTAATAGATGGGGCTCCTTTGTTCAGCTTCCTCTCTTTAATACTCTGCATTTTATATTATTAAGCAGCTGTTTATTGCTGGTCGAAACCTCTAGTGCCTTCACGGGCTGATGGCAGAATTGAATTATTCCTGTCTTAGTCAGCTCAAGTATACTTCTATCTCTAGTACTATAAAAAGATAGTTCCGTTGGTAACTGTATAGTTGTCAAACACGAATTATCGTTGTTGTTGCTCAAGCCATGACACTGACATTAACTAAACGACCTCACTTGAATCAACAAAATGCTGTCGGCTCAGCCTGTCCAACTATTGTCTGCCGGACCACTATGGCAGACCTAGTAGATTCTACCTTCTAACTATACTCATTGATTCCAACATAGTCCGATTCATCAACCTCGTCATTTGTAGGTAACGATAAACCACTTTGCAGTGAAAGAAGCCCTAAAAAAGCATCTATCTCATCCAGTGTCATCAACTTCAATTCATCCGGGTAATCATTAATTGCTTTATTTTGATCAGGCATCAATTCAGGATTCCTAAGTTGTGCTAAATCCTGTAATTTAGCATCAAATTCAGAATGAGCGTATAGAATGACAAATTCATTATCAGTCCGCTTGTTTGCAGCTTCATGCATATCATCAACCCACATATTCTCCTCAAGACCTCCAAAGTACAATTTGAAACCATTCGGTATTACGTTTAATCCGGGGGTTCTCCATGGATTGTATATATTGTTAATGGTAATTTTAGTTGATCCACAAAGCATCTTAGGTGAATGACTCACATTGTAACTCTTTACCTCATGCCTTTCTATAAACAAAACTGTATATTTACCTTTATTCATCCAACAGACGAATACATTTACGTCATACACTTTTACTACTTCCATGGCCTATAATTTCAAGCGGTCCGATGATAGATTGAGCTAAACGTAGTGTGTAAGAAAGGAATGAATGTGATGGTGCTTCAATAATAATAAATTCACTCCAGCTGGCGCGCTTCTTAAATAAGGGAGAGGAGGGGAGAAAAATGCTTCCCTTCAGTCAACGGTCAGCAGAATAGATGAGGACAGACTTGCCAATTAATCGCTTTCCGTTGGGCGGTCTTTATTTTTTTTTTTCCTTTCAAGCCATTCGTTGTGCAGTCCCCCATGTTTTACTACTAGAGACTCGACCAATAGCGTAGCGCCTTGTTTCTTTTTTTCAGAGCGGACTTTCTTTGGAGGAGACTTTGAGAATGAGCCATGCCAAGCTTCCACAGTTGGAAATTGGAGAAATTGGAGAAATTGCATCGGAGTCCTTCCATTCGAGGAGACTTTTCTCTGAAAATTTGAAAGAACAGCCCCATTTCCCCCCTTTTGGGGAGAGTTCTCTTTGAAGACTTCAAAGGTGCGTTATGCCCAGATTCGACAGTTTGATGCATGTGGTTTGGCCTATAAATGCTTTTTTTTCTTTGGACAGACATTCCACCAGCCTCTACCAAAACATGTTGAATAGGATGAAAGTCTTCATTCCCACTGAGACCAGCATTTTCCTATGTTTTTTTTATCATTATAATTACACAGCTCGTACTATGATTTTTATTTATTCCCCAAGCCATGTCGAGTATTCACATAACATGTAATCATATTCACCTGGTATTGGGCATTGGGAGTCTCTCAGCTCATGACGAAAAGTGGATCGGGAGAGATCGCTTTCAAGAGAGAAGCAGGCGCTGACGAAAATAGATACATATTACAAAATTACATGCTCCTGCTGCCACACCCAAATGCCCTCTCTTGGAACCAGTTGTACTACCTACCAGTAGGTTGGAGGGACGAGTTAGAAAGCGTCCAAATTACTCCCAGGTCTAGCCCTACAAAATAAAGAATAAATCCATATAAGGATATTAGAACTTGCAATGTATCAACAAATAGCTGTTGTTTAGGTTGCTGCTGCAGCTGCCGAGCTAGTCTTGTTTTTTTTAAGGTTAACCGTATAGAGCACCAACCTGAGTAGTATCAGGCGTCGACTGCGCATAAATAGTATTGACCAGAGTGCGCAAGATAAGAGACGTCCAAAAGACAAAAAGAGAACGCCAAGGACGGTATTTAAGAGTGTTCAGTCTGCGCCAAGTACCCAATGAAAGGGGTGTGTGCCCTGCTTTAGAGCGCCAATCTTTAACTCAATCCAGCTCACAATGGAAAAAGCTACCGAGCCGCGGCTCGTAAGGATTTCTTGCCCCGAGTTTTTGTGTGATCTCGAACAACAAAAAAAAAAATATTGTCACTCTTATTCTCCAAATTTACACTATTCTATAAAAAAATAATTACTAATGAAGGGTGGCAAAAAGGGCGGAGACAGCGCTGCTAGCCATGGAAAGATGCCGCGCCACCACGCCAAACACCGATACGAACGACCCGCCCCCGGCGGACGCTCAGCACTACGGTACACAGAGGGCGAGCCCACCAACGACGGCTCAGACGTCGGCACCGACGACGACGAAGGCACAAAGAGCTGCATAACGGTGTCCCTAGGCATGTGGGATTTCGACCACTGCGATCCGAAGCGGTGCTCAGGAAGGAAGCTTGCGCGCATAGGCCTCGTCAAGGAATTCCGCCTAGGGCAGGTGTTCAAGGGCGTAGTAATGAGCCCCGAGGGAAAACAGGTGGTGTCTAGGGCTGACCTGCCGATAATGCAGCAGTATGGTGCAGCGATGATAGACTGTTCTTGGGCGAGGATAGACGAGGTGCCGTTTAACCGCATTAAGGCGCACCACAACAGGCTTTTGCCCTATTTGGTGGCGGCGAACCCAGTTAACTACGGCAAGCCCTGGCGGCTCAATTGCGTGGAGGCGCTGGCGGCGGCGTTCTATGTGGTTGGGTGGGATGAGATCGGGGACGAGCTCATGGGGAAATTCAAATGGGGGCATGGGTTTAAGGAGCTTAATGCGCCGCTGCTGAAAAAGTATGCGGCGTGCGAGAATAATGCGGAGGTTCTCGTGGTGCAGAACGAGTGGATGGCGAGGATCGATAGGGAGAATTTGCTGCGTGAGGAGTCCAAGTTTAGAGACTACGCTGATATTGCTGCTGACCTCGATAGCGATGAGGAGATGCCGTCTAATCCCAATCATTCTTCGGCTGCTGCGTGGGTTGGCAAGCGCTCGTCGGAGAATCGTGCTGGGGATAGCGACATTGGAAGCTCGGATGATGAGAGCGACGGCAGCGAAGATGAGGACAGCGACGATGATGGCGAGATCAGCGAGCGTGCCATGGCCAAGCTGGTACGGCAGGGTGTGTACCGCGCTGTTGCCGATCGCCTGGGCAATGTCACGTATGTGAAAAACGAGGAGGAAGAGCCTTCTTCAGCCGATGACTTGGCCGACGACTTGGCAGCAGCCGCGCTATAGAGGGCCATGTTGGGTATAATAAATAAATAAATAATGATACTAGTAAAGAATTTATTAACTGGCTGCTGGTTGCCTAGGTGTGGCAAAGGCGAGCATCTGCTGCAGCGTCGTCTCGTACTGTTGGTCGGTTAGCGGCGAGAACATGATGGGGCAGTCCTGGGGCTGTGGCTTGTATAGGCAGTCTGGCATTCTAGATTTCATTGAGTCGATTCTCGCGTGCTCCTGGAACAGCGACAAGTCGTTCTTGAACTTCATATAAGCGCCAATATTATAGCAATCCCTCGGCTGCAATTGCTTGAGAACGCGGTTTTTGAATGCGTTTTTGAGGTAGTGCAGAGCGTGGAATATATAGTCGCTATAGGGCGTCCACTGGGGAAACTGCTGCTCCAGGGCAAAGCGCCCATCCTCCAGGCGCACGAGCGGGTGGGCCATTGGGGTGGCGAGCGTGATGATGGGGTGGGTTTTCGGGTATTCGCGCGGGATGTCTATGCGGAACCTGATGACGGCGTCGCGCCAGTAGCCACGCTTGACAAACATGACGCCATGCCAGACGTTTATCGACGTCAGTGAGGGCATTATGTACACGCCCCGCGGGTTGTGGCCCAGGGTGCTGAGGCCCATGAGCTCGATGCGCAGCTCGCACCGCCGCATGTGGTCGGAGTAGAATCGCCCCGCTGTGCTTATGGCTAGCGGCACCTGGGGGCCCCTTAGGTCTTCTTCGGAGATGTCTATGTCCATGGCATTGTTTTCTTGTTGTTTTGTTGTTGTTGTCTGTAGTGTGGCGCTGGTTAGTCGGCGGTCGGTGGCTCCGTTGGTCTTGGGGGCGGCGGAGGCGGCGGAATGGGGGTCTGTTCCGGTGGTGTATGCGGCGAAGAATAGGTCTTTGAGACGGCGCGACGGCGACTTTGTGTTGGATAGCGGCGCGAACCGCGTTTCGGTGGTGTCC
>JANBUP010000027.1:6539-27684 GCA_027579525.1 Coemansia furcata | reverse complement strand
AACATATATATATATATTGCATCGAAAGCATTGGGTATGGCAGCTGGGTCCCTTAACCGAAAAGTGCCGATGGCCAGCTTCAAGAGGGCCAGCATCAACTCGGGTAACTGTTGGGGCGGAAATTCATGCGTCATGTATTCATTCAGCGAGTAAACTGACCATATGCCAGTGTCAGTTAATTTACTTGGATCTGGAAGAATGAGAAAAGGTGGTCGCATAAATAGTTATTTTTTGGGGGGCTTATATGTGCATTAACTGTATTAGATCGTGTATAGAACCTGTCTCAACTTTGCATAAATCCCAATGTCTCACGTTTGGCAATGCATCATTTGGTTCCAACAACGGAACATTGAGACCAATTAAAGTTATAGCATATATTTCATGGCTTCAGTGCTTCATGCGTCCCCTGCGATCTGGAACACGGATACTTTCGTTTTCGCAAATGGAAACAGGACGCTGAAGGATATAAAGCGAATATCATTCCCACACGACGTTTTCAAAGAGTAAACTATAAATGCTGTTCTAATATGTACTCATTATTGTTATTATTCCTATTACCAGCGACACTGGGGCTGGCCGTGCCAAGGGCAGGCAGGGTAACTTCGGCAGATGAGCGGATTATTGGCGGATTCGCATCAGCGAGTGGCGAGTACCCGTACATAGTTTCGCTCAACCTCACGTTACCCGGAGGAACAGGGCTATGTGGCGGAACGCTGATCACAGACCGAGTAGTAGTAACCGCAGCACATTGCGTGATAGACCCTGAACTCGGAACCTTACTATCGGCCAAGAGTATACTCGTAGGCGTTGGGAGCCAAAACCTGCGACAACAACATTATGTTCGAGCTTTGGAGGTCCACGCACACCCCTCGTTCCAGCTGCCCGTATCGTCGAGCGACATTGCGCTTGTAGTAATCGAGCCCGTACATGCTAGCAATGGGGTCAAGGCTGCGGCGATATACGCGGGCCACATTCCACCAATGACCAGACTCACAGCCGTTGGTTGGGGTATGACCAGCCCTACTGGTGGGTTCAGCAGTGTGCCCAACTCACTGCAAGAAACCGAGCTCGTGGTTGGGTCGCAGGAGGACTGCAGCGAGTTTGTGTCCGGGTACGAGTCGAGCGATGGGCCGCAGATTTGCACAGAAAACAAGCTGCTGCTGGGCAAGGACACTTGTCAGGGGGACTCTGGAACTGGTGTGTTTATTACCGTGGACGGAAAAAGGTATTTGGCTGGATTGACCAGCTACGGCGCTAACCTGCTGGGCGATCCGACTTGTGCCCTGGACGATGGGTTTGGCGTGTATACAAGAATCAGTTATTTCCGCAGCTTCATCGATTCGGTCGCCGTACCTGCAAAAAAGAATACTGCACAAGACGAGTCACATAAACAGCTCAATCAAGAGGAGGAAGAGGAGGAAGAGGGAGAGGAAGAGGGAGAGGAGGACGTTCAAGACGAGGGCGATGAGGAAGTGGATTAGCCCCTCACCAGTGTTCGATTCCGGACTCAAAGGAGATCGCACAAAGAGAATGCGTGTGACGTGGCAGATTGTCTCGCCGAAACACTTTTAACTTCTTTTTTTCTTCTATTAACTTTTTTAAATTTCAATCGATACTACTTTAGTAAACTAAAACAAATTATTGCTACTTTTTATAGCCCTATGCTCACGCCTAATGCCTGCAGTGATCCCGAGACGACAAGTAGACGGGAGCGACGCATGAGCAGCGTTTGTGACAGCAGTGTCGATGACATAAGCAACTCCAGATCGGTAGAAGACTCGCAGGCGGAAGCGAAGCAGCTTGTTCTCCAGCCGCGCACTCTAAGCAACCTATCTCCAGATACATCGGCTATCGCTGAAGCGGGATCCCTGGGGCGTGAGCAACAGACGCGGATCCTGTTTGTGACACTGCTTGAAAGCTACCTCCGCACATACGACGACGACCCGCTGCGCAACCGGAGGCTATTCTTTGCCATCTGCCGTACGCTGTACTCGATGGGAATCGTCGGCAAAGAGTACGTGGACGAGATGGCGTCGGTCCGGGCCACGTATTCGGGCGCATTCCGCCAGCTGGTGGTGAGGGCGCAGCAGTCGCTGGACATGTATGAGCAGCACGACATAGAGTCTGGGATACGCTCGCTAGTCACCAGCATGACCGAGGACAGCGACTCGCTAAGCCTGGAGTACTCGCTGTCAGCTGACAGCGTAGAGTGCTCGGCGTATACTCAGCAAAAGTACGCAACAGTGCCTGCGTCCCAAGCGCCCAAGCCACCGCCGCCAGGCAGCTCCAATGGCGGATCGCTGCGCGACTACCGGTGGCTTCGCTCCTCTGGCGCTGGCAGCCGCGCCTCGTCCTCGGCCACCAGCAACACCTTCGATACGATGATCATGGACATGCAGCGGTCCAGGTACCACGACGACTTTATACAGCTGCGTACACTGGGCCGTGGCGGGTTTGGCCGCGTGTTTGAGGCTCGGAATAAGCTGGATGGACGTCGCTACGCCGTAAAGCAAATCAAGGTCAAGGGCCAGATTACGGCCGACAAAACGTTGCGCGAGACAAAGACTCTGGCCAGCCTGGAGCACCCCAATATTGTGAGGTACTATAGCAGCTGGATCGAGGTTGCTCAGCAGCGGGGTAAGCTGGTGGAAGTGTCGCCGTCGTCGTTTAGACCCGATGAGTACTGTGTTTCGCCTCCAGCCGAGGAAGAGAGTGAAGAAGAAGAAGAAGTGAGCGAGGACACTGGTGACGATAGCGCACGTGACGAACAGCGTCGATTCGATTTATGCGATGACTCACTCTCACCTTCACTCTGGTCTTTGTCTTCGTCTGGCGAGTCGGGGGGAGATCAGGGAGCCAATCCACCACTGGCGCTGGTGGGGCTGTTTGCCGCCGGGCCGCCCAGTAGCAGTCGCCACAATACTGGATGGTTCGATGACGATGAGGCTAATGTCGACCTTGTTCCAGCCAGCCCGTGTGGCGACAATGTCAACCAGTGGATAGACGAAGAAGACATTGTGTTTGAGCACAGCAAGAGCGAACTTGGCCACTCATCCGATGGGGGTGACGATGAGCACATCATGTTTACTGAAGAATCCAACAATGGTGACTCGATATCTTTAAAGCCGTGTATGGTTGCCACCCCGCGGTCCTGCCCAATTCCTATCAAGAACGCGCTCCACCGGCGCCAACGTTCTCTGCTAGTCGACAACTACGCTTCATCCCCGCTGGATCGCCAACACCAGCTACTAGCGCAGTCTCTGCCAGGAAGCAACGACTCTATGAGTTCTATGGTGACTGGTGAAACCACCTTGTATATCCAGATGCAAATGTGTCAGACTACTTTGCAGCAGTTTATAATCGAGCGTAATCGGCGTATCGATGCCCAGTCTCTGTTGATTGACCCAGTACTCAACATCCGGCTGTTTCGGGCGATTGTTGAGGGCGTTCGGTACTTTCACACGCGCGGGGTTATTCACCGCGATTTGAAGGGCGCCAATGTGTTTGTTGACGTCGTCTATGCTGATAGCGGCGGGAATCCTATTAGTCGGTGTGCCAGCGATATTGGGCGGCCAAGTGATGGTGGTTTGGACACTGTTATGCGAGATGTCCATGCCGATGCGTGGGATGCTATCGATGGCGGTAATCTAAAGGAGCGTTGTTCCTCGGAGGCGGCAATGACAGCGGATGCTGGTGGTCGCAATATTGACTGGGACTCGGTGTTTGCGTCAATTTTGGCTAGTCGCGGCGGACCCACTCCAGTGCTATCGGCGGCGTCTCTGCCGCCCGAGGATGAGGCAACTGTGCCTATGGTTACGCTTATCCCGAGAATTGGCGATTTCGGGTTGGCCACCAAGACCACCACTCTGGGTATCCAGGCGCCAAGCAGCGACGGTGGAGGTAACTCACCATTAACCGGCGAGACAACCGAAACGTCAGTGGTTAACCATTTGCCCAGGCATCGCCGTCGGACGTCGAATGTGGGCACCATCACTTATGCGGCGCCAGAGCAGCTCCTCAACCAGCAGTCAGTAGTGGCTTATAGCGAGAAGGCGGACATCTACTCGCTGGGGATAATATTTTTCGAGCTGTACTATGCGTTCTCTACGTCGATGGAGCGCGTCATTGTTATTCGCGACCTGCGGCGCGGCGTGTTCCCTGATGCGTTTATTCGTGCGTGGCCCCAAGAGGCCGCTTTTATATCGAGGCTCATGGATACCGAGCCTGGACGCAGGCCATCGGCGAAGGAAATCCTGGCTATGGATCTTTTGGACGTGCCGTCAGTGGAGTCCGCCAGGCTTAAGAAGGAGGTGGCTGGACTTAAGCAGCAGTTAAGAATGGCGTGTTTGAGGAACGAAGAGTTGGGATTGAGAGTCAGGGAGCTTGAGCGTATTGTTGATCAGTGCACCATCTAAATATATTCCTGGTACGCCTTCTACTATCTGTATAATATCTTCCCCCCCCCCGCAATACACTACTCTTGTATATGTTCCTCCCGCGCGGCATGTATCCCTCCCTCTCAGTATTTTTTCAAAGAAAACGCTTCAAAGAATTGTAAGAGCGACAAGTCACGCAGCTTTTTTGAAGAAAGACCAAGGCTTGGTGGGGAGGTGCTTGAGTTCAAGAGCCGGAAGTACTCCCTTCTCTTGATAGAATAACATTCTATTTTCCTTAAAGTTTTCTACTCATTATTGTGCTGAATATCATCACTCATTCTCCCAATTAACATGAATCATATTGATGGACCATGGCCTGACACCGCAATAGGCAGAGCTGTGTTTGAATCTCATAATGACATTGTTACAGCCATTTCGGCATACTCTGTAGAATATACTCAAAATAAGCAGCCACTTACCAAGAAGGATATTAAACTCAAAAGCCATGGTGGGTTTTCCTACCAAATGTATGGAGAAAACAATAGACAGTTTAGGTTTTACGGAATTAAGGAAAATAACAAGTGGAACGTTACCATATTTGCGAACATGGGTTTGGTGCTAGCGGAACTGGAGAAGAGGAGGAGGGATGCCGCCAATGTCGATAATAACCAGTGATTAACTAGTGAGCGAGGTGTAATGTCATGAGGCAGCACTAGACTACAGAGAGCAGCTGGGACGAGAGAACAGGAATAGTTTCACATGTACTGCGGTTGTAGAGAGGCAAACTTTTTGGCTTTAGGTCATTGGTGCCAACAGTAGTGGCACTAGAGTTAAGGGTCACACGATCAAATTCGCATAGGTTCCACAATCCACAACTTGTTCCAATGAGGAATAATTGTTTAGTATTTAGACGCCATGTTTTGCTTCTTTTACAAGAAAATTCAAATCACTCGCAATTATTGTTGGTACACTAGTGGCCAATGTCACTTCTCTCAAAGAGGGGGCGTATGTTCTTGGCTGTCAACCGCACACCCCCAATTTGTTGGTTGAGGTGGAATATGCTGAGCATCACTTGTTGGCCAGCCTATGGTTTTCTTTACTAAAAGCACCTCAACGCTCTGAGTGCTTTTTGTGTCTTCTTTGAGTCAATGAGTGGAGACTTGGCTGTCAACCGCACCATCCCCAATTCGTTGGCTAGAGTGGGAAAAAAGCTGAGCATCGCACGTTGGCCGGTCAGCAGTTTTCTTTCTTCAAAGCGCTTCAACGCTCTGGCTGCTTTATTGAACCAGAGAACAGCCCACGCCTTGAACAGCTATTTCCATGCATGTCCTGTTTTCCCCTCTTTTTACTACTAGTTTTCTAAATATTTATTCTCTTCTTTATTGCATCAAGCCATCATGTCTAGCATTGTCTCGCCAGCTCAAAGGCTCCCTGTCGACATCTTACTCTCAATTGTAAGGTATGTTGTGAACGAAAAGAGTTTACTATTTGATACAGTTAGTAGCGACAAGCGGAAGCTAATAGCATTGCTACCAGTGTGCCTCAATTGGCGTCAGGCAGCTCTAGAGTACATATGGCATGAAGTAAAGCTCACACTAAACCCCAAATCGACTGGGGTGTACCTTGCGCGTCAACCATGGGTTAAAGAGAATGTGCTACCTCAGAGTACGGCAAACTTAGTAAAGGTGCTGCATATAGGTGTTCATATGTCAGGAATAGTAAATGGCGCTGCTCTAAAGTGTCTTACAAAATACTTGAGAGACACAACGTGTTATCCTTTTGCTAACAGAATTATAGTTACAGTTAAGATTGAGGCTACAAAGATGAGTACTGTTGAAAATGTTCTCGAGTTTGTGCAGTTGATTAAGAGGTTGGCTCCAGCTGCGAAAGCTATTGAAGTTGTGTATACCTCTTACCCGGTAATAAGAAGTTATTACTTTAAAGAGCACACTGGAGAGTTGGATGAAGACAATTTTGGAGTACTTGTTAAAGAACTGTGCGGCAATAGTACATGTGCCAAGCTAGACATGGGCGATACAGGCCTTTTGCATTCGTCTACTATTGAAATTATCCCGCAACTATCATGGCTCCAACTATTTTGTAACAATCCAGCATCTCAAAGCCTTGGACTAGTTCACAAGTCGGCTAACACATTAAAGTATCTTGAGATTGGGATAACTGACCCAAGTACGCTTTTTTACAATGCTAACAACAGCAATGTCATTTATCCAAACTTACAGCACTTACACTTGAGCTATTGCATTCGAAATGACCAGAACGTCAAGTCAGGTTCATCTGAAATTGTGCCATTCCCCGTGCTAAAGAGTTTGAGAATCACTCAAGCTTACTATTACTTCAATGATATGCTGTTCCGTGGAAATTGTGCTACCTTGGAATACCTAGAGTTCGGTATAAGCAAGTATGTTGTGGAGGCGAGTAACAATGGCAATGTCTTCAATAACCACACGGCCCTACATCATGTTATAATTTATGGGAACTTCGAAGAGGATATACATAATCCTATGTCTCATATTGACATGAGCAGGTTTTTAACCAATCTAACGAAAGATACTACAAGGTTGGTCTGCTCCTCATATAGTATGCTTAGCAGTACTATTGCAGTCGCACAAGGTGGTTATGGACTACATAATATCAGAGTGTTTGAAACGCGGTCTTGTGATTTGAAGTTTATACGAGTACTACATGTGCTAAAGGCACTTCCAGACATATCAAGGCTAAGATGTGGCATACCTGGAATGGACGAAAGTCTAGCACACGTTGCAGTCGAAGATATGCCCGATTATATAGTGTCTACACATGGAGGCATGATCACTAACCTGCAAGTTTGGGAGATGACTTCTTTCCAAAGCAATTATGATAGAGTTACTATTGATTGTATCTTACTTTTAGCACTGTTATGCCCCAAGCTACGCCGTGTGGAGCTTATTCCTAAATGTTTACCAAACTATGACAGCTTGATTACTGAGTTACTGGAGAGTGGTCCATTCAGCAAATATGCATCTCGCCTTGGTCATATTCTCGATATTATTTATGAGTAAATCTCATTTTCTATCAATCTTTACATTTAAATTGAATACAACTTTTTTACTTGTCGAACCTTATGATACATGTATTGATATAGTTTGTTGGCTAGCCACTTTACCTAGTAGTGGGTGGCTGCCCATCTACTTCGTGATAAACAATCTGTACACATACGTAGATGTTTGAGGACTACAGAGCGAGAAGTACCACCTTGCTTGCTTATTTATAACATTTGAATGTATTACAATGACAGAACTTGGGGACATTAACAAATATATAAAACACTTAAGTTACAATATAAATATTTGTTCGAATATTACAACTCTCAATCCTATGAGCTGAGGTAGTGAATGAAGTATTGTATTGAGTAGTAAAAGTTGCAAGACGCTCTTCAAATCACATGCAAGCAATCTATTATTGAAGTCGAAGTAGCGGCAGTAACCGTGCTCCTAGTACATTCGTAACCACTTTATCATACACGGTTCGCCCAATATGAAACTTTCTCATATAAATATTAATTTCAAAAGGCTCCCTTTCAAGACCTTGTTGAAAGTGTACCACATAGTCATCACACATACATTTCGTCGCAAAAGGAGTATTTGATTCGCTCTTGCGATTTTCTTCATTCCTCTTTTGATAATATAAGCACTAATTTGTCGGTCTCGATTGTGTACAATATGCACAGTATCAACATGTCGTTCTCCCTGTGCTCAGTGACAATCCAGCCCTATAATATCCCACTATACTAACTGACAACCTTGGAATTCACAGTGAGAGTAATCCAAGCACAAGCAGAGAAAAGCGCATCAGCATTTAGTTGTCCAGCTAGAACCACAACAGCTCCATGTGGTATGTCTATATACTAGACTATTTTGATGATATAATCCAGTGTGGAAGACGTTATGAGACAATGAAGCACGACTAGGTGGCAGAAATTCCTTAAAGGACTACCCCACAATGGCCCAGTAGCAACAGAATGCGGCTGTAGTTTTGTCAATATCCATGAGACACCCACGGTCGGGTGGCAGGGCATAAGCTGAGCAGTACACTAGATGCATGTCCCTTCTCTCGTTACAAGCCAAGTGCTACAGTTGTAAATGGTCGGTGAAGAGGAAAAAAAGGAAGGCTCCTTTCTTTCTCCTCACGGGCACCTTTTCCGGCAAGTTGGGGGTCGGCCAACACTAAAGAGAGAGAAAAACATATTTTCAAAGAAGAGAAGTCTCACTTTTGCAAGTGGTTGGCGAAGAGGGGAGAAACCCCAGGATCCATTCATCTTTCATTGGCACATTTCTGTTAGCATGTTGGGGGCTGGGCTGAACCAATTATAAAACCAGCTGTTTTCGAAGAAGCAAAGTCTCACATTTGCTAGTTGACGAAGGGGCAAAAAATGTGGAATACCTACCCTCTCCTCCACTGGCACCTCTAGACTGGAAGACAGGTTTCAACATATGTTAAAAAGAAAAAAAAAACATTTTCAAAGAGGCAAAGTCACCCTTTGGCATGGATTGGAGGAAAGTGCAAGAAAGGCGGAGGTTTCTTCACCTCCTAATACCTCTTGACAGAAGTATTTAATAACAGTGTCCTGCTCATGCCATTTTCTTCGCTGTCGGTATTCAACAATTGCTTCACATTAATACTTTATTAGATTCTGAACTGCTTCACTGATTAATAATGTCTAATATTCGTTTGTTGGAATTAACATATGAAGAATGTAATGGAACCTACAGTATAAATCAATTATCTGACGTTATCGTACCAAAACCTGTACTTAATAGTACGTATAGAGTTCAGGGGAGCAATATGGATGTAATGGCGGGCGACACATTTACGTGTTATTATTTCGCCAATTCGACCGTGATTGATTGTATGAGCAATATAATACATTGTGACATATATTTATCTACTCTCAATGAGCACGTTTCCTGCCTGGAAGAGGTTGCCCTAGCTGCAGGATTTAACAATGCTGAGAACCCAAATTGGCTAGAAGATTATATTAAGCAATTGGTGAAAACTAATGCAATTTCCAAAAGTCCCATTTTGAGTAATGGTGGGAATAAAACAAAATATGTAAAGGATGGTGTTTACTATTTTTAGTTGTAGTCAATTGATTACATTAGTACACATTAGTTTATACTTGAAAAACAGTTTTATAATATATTAATCTGTTACTCAACACGTACGTCTTTTATTTTTAAACTAATTATTAGACAAAGACTGGTGCCACGAGCCAACTTTCAACGAGCTAAAAGGGACAACAAACCCACAGTACGCACAATACCCAGTTTAGACTGAAAAGTATAACTCAGTCGGCCAGATGTAGTAACACTTTGACTGCCAAGCGAGTATCATATGGCGTTCTGCAAGCAACCACCACTCTGAATACTAGAAAGTC
Source organism: Coemansia furcata (assembly GCA_027579525.1). NCBI lineage: Eukaryota > Fungi > Kickxellomycota > Kickxellomycetes > Kickxellales > Kickxellaceae > Coemansia > Coemansia furcata. Next base: position 17,874 of record JANBUP010000027.1, on the reverse strand, counting down.
CTAATTACAATTGTTTTCCAATGTTCCATATAGTTCGTACGTTACCGAATATCCAGTGACATAAACTATAGGGAGCGCTAACGAGTCTCGATGGCCGGCAATAGGACAATTGATCCCTCTCCCTATTTCTGAGGTATTGTCTATGGATATCGTAATCTCCGATTGGACAACATATCTCGTTGTTTCCGAGAGAAAAATAAAGGACACGCGACAGTTCAAAGTTGGGATGAAAATAAAAATGGATAACTTGTTTTCCATCTCTTTATGCATTTTCAATAGTCAATCAATATATTAATATGCGATACCGCAGTCCACAAGCGCAGTTGTCTATAGTCATGGCGTATGTGCTCGTGCTACTGGGCGTATCCAACGTAGTCAGTCCTAGCGCCTTTGCGTTATTTGAGCAGAACCAAGCAGCCATCAGCTTATACCGCACCTCATGGCCTAGCCAGGTAGTGGTTGGCGTTTCCGGAGTGCTCGGGATAGTGGCAACCAACGTGGCGGGCCCACGCAGTGTTCTTCTGTTTGGCAGCCTCACGGGGATAATATACTCGACTGGGCTCGTAGTACGGCAATACCGAGATGGCGGTGCGTGGTATGTGGCGTTTTTGGTTATCGAAGACATTGGGCACTCTATGTTGACTGTGTGTTTGGTTACGGTGATGCTGACGTATCCGCGGGAGCGGCGCAAGGCGCGGGTGCTGGCGATGTTCCAGTTTCTGGTGAACCTGTCGCTGACGCTGGGGCAGGTGCTGCTGCGCGACCCCAGGGCGGGGCGGGAGGCGGCGTGGACGCGGCTGGCGGCGTGCTGCGCGGCCCTGGGGGTTGCGCCGTGGGTGGCGCCGGTGGGCGGGGTGGTGCGCGACTCGGGCGTGTATGTGGTGGCGCAGGGGCGCGCGAGCCTGGGGCTGGAGATGCGGGGGCTGGGCAGCTGCCTGTGGTCGCGGAGCATGGGGCTGGTGGCGACGTATGTGTTCTGCGGGCCGTTTCTGCTGGGTACGCTGGGCATTGCGTTTCCCAACTACCTCTCTGTGCTCCTGTATAATGGCGGGTCGCTGTGCGGGCTTTTGGTGCTGGGGTTTCTCCTGGATGTCGGGTCCTCTTGTCGGCGGACGCGTGGGCTGTGGGGGTTTGCTGTCACTAGCTTTATGCTGACGCTGTGTGTGGTGGCTATGGCGGTGCTGGACTCGGAGGAGAGGAAGTCGCGGGGGCTGTTCTATTTGGCGGTGGTTGTGAATGGGATGGCGGTGTCGTGCCTGTTTTTGTTTTCGGGTTGGGTGATCGGGTCGCTGAGCAACGATGTGGAGGTTACGGCGAGGTTTGTTGGCGTCAATATGCTCGTGGTGCCGGGGCTCGGGTCGCTGGCGGCGTCGGCGTGCGAGAGCGGGGCGCATTGGCCGTCGTATGTGGGGGCGGGGCTGGCGGCTCTGGGATCGTTGGGCATGTTCGTGGTGGTTAGGGGGATTAGCGATACGAATACTTGGGAGCTGGCTAGAGTCCGTCCCGCTGGATCGGTTGTGGACTCTGAGCAGACTACTACGTTTCACGACGAGAGTTCGATCGCCAAAATTCCAATCTCGTTGTGATCACTCATAGAGATCAACGCTGCTTATCAAGAGACCCTCCTCCTCCTCCTCGCACTTTTCTTTTCACTTTTTTTTATTGTCATATATATTTCTTTTTTCTTTGTTTGAATTTCTGTAATGTCGGCATTTGTGTCTAGGCTGTCTATTGCACGTAAAGCGGGAGCCGTGCGAGGATTCCAGCAGCTACTTCGCCCTACCACTACTAGTGTCAGTTTGCTATCGCGCCAAATGGTAAGAAACACACCTGAAGTTTTTGTTAAATCAGCGCACAAATTCAATACTAAACTGGTATGCGTTAGCTGTCGACAAAGACTGAGGCGGACCTCGAGGGCGACCGGCGTGTGCTGACGCTGAAGAACCTGACGGGGCGGTCGCTGATTCTCAACCGGCCCGAGGCGCTGAACGCGTTGACGCACCCGATGGTGCTTGCGATCAAGAAGCATCTCCAGGGGTGGCAGAAATCTGATCTCTGCAACGTGGTGATTCTGCGGTCGAACAGCCCCCGGGCGTTCTGCGCGGGTGGCGACGTTGTCCGGGTGTCCTCAGACTGGGAGTCAGGGAACCGCGCGGGGGCGATGCAGTTCTTCAGCGACGAGTACTCGGTCAACCACCTGATTGCGTCATACGAGAAGCCCCTCGTTGCTCTTTTGGACGGGTACACGATGGGCGGCGGTGTGGGGCTGTCTGTGCATGCGGCGTTCCGCGTGGCTACGGAGTCGACGGTGTTTGCCATGCCGGAGACCAAGATTGGGTTCTTCCCGGATGTTGGCGCGACGTTCTTCCTCCCGCGCATGGACGGGCAGACGGGCGTGTACCTGGGGCTGACGGGGCAGCGGCTGAAGGGCCGTGATCTGGTGTATGCGGGCATTGCCACGCACTACGTGCCCAGCGAGCGGCTGCCGATGCTGGAGAAGCGGCTGCAGGAGATCGACGTGGTCGACTACGACGTGGTCAACCGCGCCATCGAGGAGTTTGTGGCGCAGCCCGAGGGCGCCAACCTCGAGTACTCGCTGGCGGAGGTGAGGGAGGCTATTGACCGGTGCTTCCGGTTCAACAAGATGGAGAACATCCTGGAGGCGCTGCGCCAGGAGGCTGAGGCTGAGGGCGTGGTGGCGGAGTGGGCGGCGCGGACGCTGGAGCAGCTGTCGGGGATGTCGCCGTCGTCGCTGAAGATCACGCTGGAGCAGCTGCGGAAGGGGAGGACGTGCAACATCCAGGAGTCGTTCTCCTTGGAGCTGCGATTGGCTGAGCGGCGGCTGGCGTCGCACGACATGCACGAGGGCATCCAGGCGCTTTTGGTGCGCAAGAGCAACGACGCGCAGTGGCAGCCGCCGTCGGTTGAGGAGGTCGACATGCGCCAGATGCACGCCGAGTACTTTGAGACGCGCAGCGAGTATGAGATGAAGTTCCTCGACACGGCGGCGTTCGAGGAGTACCCCCATGCGTACGGGTTGCCGAGCGAGAAGGCCATTGGCGAGTTTGTCAGGGGAGAGAACCCCCAGGCTGGCGATTTTGGCCTGACGCGCGACGAGGTTCTGGCGTTCTTCGTCAGGGGAAGCGGCAACAAGATCGGCGTCAGGGAGAAGGTCGCCTGGGTGCTCGACCGCAAGACAAGGCAGTTGCAGGATAGCTCAGTTCTGCAGTGGATCAAATGATCTAATTTAATGTAGTCATGTGATGGGTGCTGTCGTTGATTGGACCGGGCTCCCTCTCAGGGGAGTATGCGTGTCCCTGTGCATGGTCCTCCTCTTGGTGTTCTTTTTTGGGAGCTACAAAGGGGTGTAATCAGATACAGCTCCCGAGTGGCGCCACGCAATAGAAAAACAGCCCATATATGATTTCAAAGCATTACAAAGTAGCAAACATAGAGGGCGCCCAAAGTGGGTTTCCTTACTACAAACGCCTCTTTATTTTCTTTTCTTTCAACCCAATTTTTTCTTTTTGACACTTTATTTATCTATTAAAACCAAATTTTTCTTTTTATTATCGAATTCACATTATAACAATTATGCGCAATACAGGTGGAGTGGCAGCGTTACCGAGTCAGCGGCCCACGAGCCAAACGACACGAGGGAGTTCACCAACAGCAGCAGCGACAACCGACACATTATTCTATCCACAGCTAGGCGGGGAAGCCATCGAGTACTACTTTTACCCGAATTCGTCGGTTCCCGTATTCTGCCCGACAGCGGCGCAGTTTGCCGACTTTGAGGGGCTCGTATCGGCAATTGAGCCGCTGGCGGTGCGTGCGGGGATCTGCAAGGTAATACCGCCGCGGCAATGGCGTTCTGAGCTGGAGGGGCGTCAGACGGGGGTATTTGCTGAGGCGGAGTTTCCGACAATGAAGCCCATCGTACAGCACTTCAACGGGTCCAGGGGCATATTCCACCAGTATAATGTGGAGTTTTATCGGAAGCTGAGGCTGGCGCAGTTCTTCCAGATGTCGCAGGACGCCAGCCACCGCGCGCCGGACACAAAGCCTGACGACGAAGAGAGGAAAAAGAAGAAAGAAGAGGCCGATGAAAAAGTGGATGAAGCGATTGAGCCTCTGGAGTCGGACACCGTGGGCATTGCCGTTGACTACGCCACGGGCCTCGTGCGGCTGACAACTGCCGCAGCGGAGGCGCTGCGGGATGGAGTGCGGTCCGATGCGCAAAGAGCCAAATTCGTGCCGGCGGCGGTGCGGTACCGGGTGCAGCCTGACGCTGAGGACGAGGCGGCGGCGGACCACAACGGGGTGCGGCCGGGGCGGCAGTTCACGGCGGACGACGGGCGGGCGCTGTTTGTGGGGGCGCGGGAGTACGCGGAGAACGAGGAGCTGGAGCGGATCTACTGGAAGAACCTGCTGTTCCAGGCGCCCATGTACGGAGCCGACGTTCTGGGGTCGTTGTTTCCAGAGGCGGAGGAGTTCCCGACGTGGAACATCCGGCGGCTACCGGGGCTGCTGCGGCTGATTGGGCAGCGGATGCCGGGGGTGAACGACCCGTATCTGTACCTGGGGATGTGGAAGGCGACGTTTGCGTGGCACGTGGAGGACATGGATCTGTACTCCATCAACTACATACACTTTGGGGCGCCCAAGGCGTGGTACTCCATTCCCGTGGAGGCGCATGGGCGGTTCGAGATGTCGATGCAGAACGTGTTTGCTACGGACCATAAGCGCTGCGCGCAGTTCCTGCGGCACAAGGCGTTCCTCCTGTCGCCGCACTTTCTCGCGCAGCAGGGCATCCCCTTCCACCGCGTCGTGCAGCGGGCGGGCGAGATCATGCTGACGTTTCCCAATGGGTATCATGCGGGGTTCAACCACGGGTTCAACTGCGCGGAGAGCGTCAACTTTGCGCTCGACCGGTGGCTGGACGTTGCGTGGGACTCCAAGCACTGCGAGTGCGTCAAGGACTCGGTCACCATCGATCTCATGCGGTGGTTCGGCGACGCGCACAAGGACCGCCTCAAGCGCCAGCAGCAGCGGGAGCAGCGTCCCGCCGGAGTGTCGCCACCGCGCCGCCACGCCGCTGCTCACGCCGCGGTGGCTGTGCAGGGCCGGCGCGGGCGCTCAGCGTGTGTGCTGCCGGCAGAGCCCAAGCCCAGCGCAAGCCCCAAGCGCAAGGCCTCAACGAGCATTGCTGCTGCTGCGCCGGTGCAAGCAAAGCGCGTGCACGTGGATGCCACTGACGCGGATGAGCGGCACTACGCGTCGCTGCACACGCCGGTGGGGGTGTGCGGCGGGTGCCTGCAGGCGACGGCGGCGGGTGGCGTGGAGTGCGTGCAGTGCGGGCTGACGGTGCACGGGCGGTGCTCGGGGGTGGGGGTGGTGAATGATGATGATGATGGCGGGGATTACAAGTGTGCGAACTGCGTGATGGACACCGACCAGCTGGGGTGCGCGCTGTGCGGGTTCCAGAACGGCGTGCTGCTGCGCGTGCGGCGCCCCGGCGGCCTGCGCGGAAAGCCTGTGTTTGCGCACTACCTCTGCGCCACCTTCCAACCCCAGGCCTTCCTCGAGTACCCCGCCGGCTCGGCTCCTGGCGGGCAGAAGACTGCGCCCGCGGGGGGCGAGCCGCCGATATGCGCCGTTGCTACGAGGTCGCGAACCGCGGGGAAGCCCTCCCCCACAGTGGCTTCGGGCCCCATGCGGAACTGGGCCCAGGTGTGCGGCGTGCCGGCTGCGCTGGCTGCGGGTTCTGCGTGCTGCGACATTTGTTGTCAAGACTCGGTGGCCGTGCCCTGCGCGGAGCCGCTGTGCCCGGCGGCGGTGCACCCCATGTGCGCCGCTACGCACCGCCTGGCGCCCAGGCTCGTTAACTGGGGCAAAAGGGTGGTGTATTGTCCGTCGCATGCACGCTCAGAATAGTCGTTTTTTTAAAATCTTTCATTTGTACGTTTTTCATTCCCCATAACGTTTTAAAATTGTATTCAGTAAGCGCCGGCAGTAATGTTGACTTTTTATAAAGTCAACAAATATCAATTGCATTTTTATTATCATTAGATCGATTTATTTTCTTTTACTGCTCATGGACGGTGATGATGATTCTCTCAATGTTTCTTTGTCGCCGAGCCCGCCCACCATATCGCAGATACTCAGCTTCTCCCTCAACCCACGAGAACCCCCCGCCATCATAGGAGAGCCACTGCTGGCTGCGGAGGCAGGCCCGTCGCGAGATCCTGACCCCAGCACCCATGCGCCCAAGCGGCCGCGCGCGGCGGACACCGGCAGCATCAGCGACAGCACGGGAGATCAGGGGTACCGACGGCCACCTCCACCACTCGTGCAGGGCCTGCCAGCGACGAGCCGCGGCGCGGCACAGGCGAGCCGGCTGCAGAGCGGCGGCGGCTCGCACATGAGCATTGTGGACGACGAGGACACCGAGGCTGATGACGACGACGACTTTGCGCCGCAGCCCGTGATGTCGCGGGGCGCCAGCAGCGCCAGCATAGCAGACACTGAGGAGACGGAGGAGTCCAACGCCTGCCCCATCTGCCTCGAGGGCTGGACGCTGAGCGGCGCGCACAAGCTGGCATCGCTCAAGTGCGGCCACTTGTTCGGCCGCTCGTGTATCCGCAAGTGGCTCACCCAGAAATCCAACCACCACGTAGCCAAACCCATGGGCAGGGGGGCGTGCCCCGAGTGCAAGCAGCCAGCGGCGGTGCGCGACATCCGCGTGCTTTTCGCGCGCTCTGTGACGGCTGTTGACGGCGTGCGCGTTGAGGAGCTGACTAAGGAGAACCGCCGCCTGGCGCTGGAGCTGGGCGCGGCGAGGAGCGAGGTGGCGGAGTTCACTATCAAGTGCCGCCAGATGCACAACGAGGTGGCTCGCCTGCGTGGCGAGCTGGACGCTGCGTTCAAGGAGCGCCAGTGGATGGCGCTGGAGAACGAAAACCTCGCGCGCCGCATCTCCGCCCTGAAACCACGAGACCCCGGGGATCCCGAGCTTCCGGACGATGAGTCGGAGCTTCTTCTTCCCGACAACCCGGATCTTGTCTCTGATGACGTATATACCCCGCGCATGCGTCTGCGCGCGACGGTGCCCGTGGCTGTGGATGGCGGCAGCTCGTCGCGGGTTTTGGCGTTTGATCCGCACAGCGCGGTGATCTACGCCAGCCACTCGCAGCCCTTCACCATGGCCATCGTCGACGTGCACAATGCCGCGCGCGCGCCCTTGCTGATTGCGCCGCACCTGCACAGCCTGGACATCCGCGACGCGCAGGTGTCGCCGCACGCCGCGGGCACGCGGTACCTGCTGACGGCGAGCCACGACAAATCGGCTGCGCTGACGGCGCTGGGCTCCGGGGGCGCGCGGATGGCGCCGAAGCTCGCCGCGCGCCTCAGGCTCAATGCCCCCGCGTGGTCGTGTGCCTGGCACCCCGCCGACGCCAACGTCTGCTACGTCGGCATGGCCTCCAGCGCCGTCCTCGCATTCGATCTGCGCAACCCCGCAACGCCCCTGCATGCGTGGAGCGGCGTCAGGGACCGCGCATGTCTGCCCACGGACCCTGCTATGAGGGATGTGGGGTACTCGCAGATCCACAGCATCGCCGCCATCCCCAGCGAGGCGCCGGGGGAGGAGTGTCGGCTGGTGGTGGCTAACTCGCACTACGTCTATGCGCTGCCTACGACGCCCGGCGCGCCGTGGACGCAGCTGACGGGGGCTGAGGACGGCATGCGGCGGGCGTGCTACGCGCTCTCCTACGACGCACATCTGCGCTGCGTTGCCGCGTCGTTCCGCACCACTGTTGACGACGCCTCCTGCACCGTCCACGACCTGTACAAGGCGCGAGTCGATGGGGACGCCCTGGAGTGGCGCCTGATGCAGCGCATTCCGACAAAGTCGCCGCAGAACAAGCTCGCGCGCTCCGCCATCTTCTCCTACACACCCACTGCGCGCCGCAGGCAGGGCGTGTTCTGCGCTGTGGTGGAGGCCTCGCGCTCCGTCAATGTGTGGTCTGTTGGCGAGTCCTCCTCCTCCTCCGAAACAAATGTGCCGCTGTCGCTCGCTGACGTAGCCGCGCCCGAGGACATTGTCGATGTGCGCGGGTGGCAGTGGGGCACATCCGATACTATGTTTGCTACGCTGACTAACTCTACTATGCGCCTCTACGATGTTCGTTAATAATAACATTTAGAAGAAATCGTCAAAGTCATCATATCTACCCCTAGGCCTATCCTCCTCATCGTCGTTGTCATCGTCGTCGCTGCTTTCGCCAAATATGTTGTTACTAGTCGGTTTGGCTTTTCCGCCATTGTTCTTTTCGGTGGCCGCTATTCTCGCAAACATCTTTGACAGATCCGTCTCCTCCCGTATCAGCCTCGCCTCCTCAGCGGCCTTCCGCTCCTCGGCCTTCTGCTTATTAGCAGCCAACGTCCGCTCCCTCTTCTCGTCTCTATCGCGCTCCGCCCGCATCTGGTACAGGTCCGGGTGCCTAATCTGCTTGGTCTTGTTGAGCCTATTGACGATGGCGTTCTGCCGTTCGACAACGAATACGCGCTTGACGAGCTTCGGGTTCTTGTACGTTACCTGCCCCGCCGCCATGTCTCCGCGCTTCATGAGGTTTGACCACGGCGTGTAGATGATGGAGATGTTGTCCTTCTTGTTGCCCTCGATGCTGTTCGCCTTGCAGAGCTGCGCTAGGTCGTCGAGAAGAAGAGGCGGGATTGTCTCCCAGGATTGTCCGTGGGCTAGGCGCAGATACACGTGTGCTGAGGATAGCTTGTCGACGTGGAACCACACGTCTTCGGGCCATCCGTGTTTGATGAGGTCTTCGTTCTCGAACTTGTCCTTGCCCATGTATATAGTGGCGGGCGGGTCTACCACATTGCTGGTAAAGTAAAGAACCATCGATATAATTAATAAAATGCTTGACACTAGTATCCCCACTTTTTTTTATTTCGCTATGCCAGAAATCAGAGAATCCACATGTAAATCCGATTTAAAGTGGTTATGGCAACCCTATTTGCATATAGCATATCTACCAAACTTGATGGTTGCTTCTCCGCATAAAGGTTTCCACAAAGGAAACCTAAAAAAAATACCGGATATGGAAATTACTGCTTGGCTGCATCGGCATCTTTCAATAGGGAGGCCTATGATGTCAATAGTCGTTCCTGGAAGAGAATCACATAGAGGAGGGAGAGGAGGGAGAACTTGTGACTTGAAGAACAATAGCATTCGCTCTAGTTGTCAAGAGTGCGCACGCCTCCCTCTTTTTTTTTGTGGTGGCCACTCACGTATTAATAGGTGAAGCTATAGGCCGTGGTGCCATGATTTTTCTTTTTTCTTTTTTCGTCGAGGTACGCCACATTAGTTTTTTTCTTTGTACTTGTTTGACTGAAGAAAAAAAAAACGCAAGTCGCACCTGACCAAAAGGGTGGCTCCGCAAGTCAGGTAGTATTCAATTGCACTTGTCCTTCTTGCTCATGTCTGGGCACAAAATAGTTATCCAGATAAAGGAACCGCACTATCGTTATATCTACCAAAAGAAAAAACCCCCATCTTTCCTTGTCAAAGTTACTATTTATTTCCTTTTCTCTTCTTTTCTGTCTATTTTAGTCATAGTATCGTAATATTCTATTTCTCTGTACTTTATCGCTTTCTTTTTACGATAATGGCGTTGCGCTATTCCAGCCCGACTGTCCAACTATCGCTGCTGGCCCTTACGCTGTTGTTGACGACGGCTGTGCGCAGACTACTCAACAGTTTTCTGATGCACGAGACGCCCAACAACATCAACTTAACCTACGACAGCTACCTGCCTACCAGCACTATAGCGTGTGTTGCCGGGTTCGCCAGCATCTTTTTGGTGAACCTGGCTGGTATCCGCAACATTCTCCTCTTCTACAGCTTCACTAGCATTATTTACGCTAGCTCCATCGTAGTTGTTTACCAGTACGACCACTATACATTCCACACGGCGGCCAATATCATCAACAGCCTGGGCTATGACATCAGCCGCGTAGCCACATTGGTCGTGGTCTTGGCGTATCCGAGTGAGCGGTGGAAGGCCCGCGCACTGGCCATATTCCTGATCCTCGAGTATTTTGCCATGACCATGGGCAACATCATCGCCATCACCGATCACAGCTCCGAGCGCTCCCGGCTCCACTCAGCTGTAGCTGCCCTGTGTCTAGCCTGCCTCTCACCGCTAGTGGCTGCCGCCATTGCGCCGACCCACGATGTGGTGCGCGACAATGGCGTGTACCTGATAGCGCGCAAGACCACATTTCGTGACGAGATTATGGAGACCATCCGCCTGTTCAAGAACAAGTTCATGCTGCTCCTGCTCCCCTACATGTTCTGCTATCCGTTCCTATTCGGCGTGGCCTATATTCCGTTCCCCAATATTGAGGCCATCGTGCTCTATGATGTCGGGCGCCTGATCGTCGTGTTCACTTGCCAGATGCTCGATGTGCAGTGGGCGTCGCGCCGGACGCGCGGGCTTGTGGCGCTTTTGGTTACGACTATTTTCTGCGTGGTGTCGGCGATACTCACAATAGTTATCCGCTGCATCCATATGGATCTCTCGGGCATCAAACCCTCTTGGAGCGAAGACGAGATCCTGGCCTACGTCATGACCATCGCGTTAAACGACTACGGACCGTTGATGTACGCCACGTATTTCTTCGCCGGCGTCGCCTCCAGCTCCGTCGAGCTCTACGGGTTCTGGGTCATGGGCACCCTAACCAATGACTTGAAGGCCAGCGCGCGCTTTGTCGGTACCTTCCACAGCGTCATGTCCATCGGCGGTCTCGTGGGCATCGAGCTCGTGACGGAGATTCCACACCACTATACGACGTCGAATACGCTGACTTATGTAGCATTCGGCATGTCTTTGATCTCGTTCATGGTGTTGTTCCTGGTCGTCAAGCGTATTACCGATACTAACGATTGGACACTGGGCAGGATGCGAAACACCTCGGCACCTGCTACGCTTACTCCGTCGGATCAGAGCTCGGAAACAGTCGCTGTTATTGCTGATGTAAAATATCAGCATTACAATGACGCCTAAGCGTAGTGGAGAGAGGTTATTAGTAGTGTCTATGTATATAAAGTGCCAAAAGATAGTGATAACGGAAAATCGATGGATGTTCATATCTTTAAACGGCAAGCGACGTGAGACTCATAGTAGCCTTAACAACTTGCTTTTTATTTGCTACAATTAACGCCGTCAGTCGCAAGGTTGCGGCTATTAGAAGCTTTTGGAATATCGATCGAGAAACAAATGAACAGGGGTCAAGTAATAGAGGCTAAACGTAT
>JANBUP010000026.1:0-31789 GCA_027579525.1 Coemansia furcata | reverse complement strand
GCATCCGCCGCCGACTGGATAATCTCCTCGGCGCGGTGCAGGGCCCGCGGCGAAATCATCGGGCCGAGATCCGCCCCGGGCTCCATACCGCCGTCAACGCGCAATTTGCGTGCGCGCTCCACCAGATCAGGGATCCAATCACCCGCAGTGCCCACAAACACCGCCACGCTGAGCGCCATGCAGCGCTGCCCCGCCGCGCCAAACGCAGCCCCGCTAATGGCGTTCAGCGCGTGCTCGCGGTTGGCATCCGGCAGGATAACAGCGTGGTTCTTCGCCCCCAGGTTCGCCTGGCACCGCTTGCCGTGCTGCGTCGCGCGCTCGTACACGTGTTTTCCTGCGGCGTTGCTGCCCACAAACGACACGGCCTTGATCCGCGCATCGCTCGTCAGAAAGTCTACCGCCTCATGCACGCCGTGCACAATATTCACCACGCCGCGAGGCACCCCCACATCAGCACACAGCTGAGCAATCAGCATCGCCGCACCGGGGTCGCGCTCCGACGGCTTCAGCACAAGGGTGTTGCCCGTCACCAGCGCCACGGGCAGCATCCACAGCGGCATCATCGCCGGAAAGTTGAACGGGCAAATACCTGCCACAACACCCAGCGGCTCGCGCACCGTGTACGTGTCCATGTCCGCAGCCACCTCCAAGCGCGTCCCAAGCATGTACTCGGGAATACCTGCCATCGAATCCACCACCTGCAAGCCACGCATAATGTCGCCATGCGCATCGCTCAGAACCTTGCCCTGCTCCAGCACGATGCTCTTCGCCAGCGCATCCGTGTTGGCGCGGATGGCGTGCTGCAGGTCCAGCATCAGCTTCTGCCGCCTCATAATCGACGTGCGGCTCCACTCCTTGAACGCAGAATGCGCGCTCTTCGCCGCCTCATCCAGCTCGCCTGCCGTGGTCTTGGGCACACGCGTCACCACCTCCTGCGTTGCGGGGTTGTGCACGTCAAGCCACTCGTTCGTCTGCGACTCGACAAACTGCCCGTCGATAAACAGCTTAGTTGTCGCCGTGTGGCTCAGGCGAGTAGAAAGTGCGGCGTGAAAGCGCGCAACTGGTGTTAGTTTACGACCTAGACGATACATGATGCTTACTTTATATTTTTTACTACGAATATTAGAGCCGATATAAGCGACGACGAAAGAAGCACTAGTGCGTGTTAGTTGTTTACAATGCATGGGGCGTGTGACCTCACCCCTACTCCCGTTTGTTTCCCACGCCCTTGATTATGCCTCGTAGATTGATTAAACTCGGGACTCGGTTAGTACCAGTTCGTCCTGGTGTGAACATTTCCGCATCCGGGCTTGGCCATTGTTCATCACCGTCATCGAATCTATGCATGTACTTTGTTGGGCAGCAGGACCCGATGGGCACATGCCATGACTTCATCGCGTACCTCTATGACGTGACATTGGTCCAATCACAGCTGGCCATAGCCCCACCTGCTAAAAAATTTAAAATAAACGGAGCTCTCCGTGAATAATTTCAGGAACAGCAATAACTAGCCGCCGATTGCGTGATGATGAAAAACTAATTGGTAAAATATAGCCGTCAATGTTCAACATACTCGAATGTCCCCGCGCTCCCCCCCTTTTTCATCAAATTTTATCGTAGCAGCATCATTTATAAGCAGCCGCGCCTCCCTTTGTTTGGCCTTTCAACTCTCCCAACTTCCATTTTTCCACCTTTATTTTATATTTATTATATATTTATATTATTATGTCGCCCGAGCACGAGCCTATCCTCTACGTAGAGCCGCTGCCATCGTCAAAGCAGTGGGTTATGCAGAACTTGGTGCCGTCGCGCGCCAAAGCAGTCACCTATGCACAGTCGCTATTCCCCATCCTGACGTGGATTTACCGCTACAACTGGACCTGGTTCCTAGGCGACGCCGTAGCCGGAGTCACTGTCGGCGTCGTCGTCATCCCGCAGGGCATGGCCTACGCAAAACTCGCACAGCTGCCCCCCGAGTTTGGGCTCTACTCGTCGTTTGTCGGCTGCGCCCTGTATTTTATGTTTGCTACGAGCAAGGACATTACCATTGGCCCCGTAGCTGTCATGTCGACGCTGATGGGAAACATTCTCCACGATGTACTGCCCCACTTGCCACAGTACCAGGCCACGCCCTGGGTCGTCGCCGGCTGTCTCTCGGTCGTTCTCGGATGCATCGTCACTGCGCTCGGCCTGCTGCGCCTGGGCTTTATCGTTGACTTTATTCCGCTCCCCGCTATTGCCGCTTTTATGACGGGCTCGGCGCTAAACATTGCCATGGGCCAGATCCCGACGCTGATGGGCAACAACTCTGTCAAGGGCTATAACACGCGCGACCCGACGTACTTGGTATTTGGCAACTTTTTCAAGTACATCAAGCACTGCAACCTCAACGCCGCCGTTGGGCTCACGTCGCTGTTCTTGCTCTACGCCATCCGAGCCGGCTGCAAGTACGCGGCGCGTCGCTGGCCCAAACGCGAAAAGCTCTTCTTCTTTATCAGCACGCTGCGCACGGCCTTTGTCATCCTTCTCTACACCCTCATCTCGTTCCTCGTCAACCGCAACCACCGCTCCAACCCAAAGTTTTCTATTCTTGGTGTCGTGCCACGCGGCTTCAAGCACATGCAAATACCCACCGTCAACTCTGACATTCTCTCGGCCGTTGCCGGCAAGCTTCCCTCGGCGATTATCGTGCTGATTATCGAACACATCTCCATCTCAAAGTCGTTTGGCCGCATCAACAACTACACCATCAACCCCAACCAGGAACTAATCGCTATTGGCATCACCAACATCTTTGGCCCCTTCTTTGGCGCCTACCCGGCCACCGGCTCGTTCTCGCGCACGGCTATAAAGTCCAAGGCTGGAGTGCGCACACCACTAGCCGGCGTCATCACTGCCTGTATCGTCGTTATCGCCATTTACGCACTGCCGCCCGTTTTCTTTTACATCTCCAATGCCCTGCTTGCCGCCGTCATTATTCACGCCGTTGGTGACCTGGTATCTACGCCCACTGCGATTAAAATGTTTTGGCGCATCTCTCCCTTTGAGTTTGTCATCTTTTGGGCCGGTGTTCTCGTCAGCGTTTTCTCCTCCATCGATAATGGCATCTACACGACTGTCGCTGCCTCCGCCGCACTACTGCTGTTCCGAATCGCCAAGGCGCAAGGCAAATTTGTCGGCACCATTCGCGTTGTATACGATCAGCCATCCTCAGTCACTCCCAACACGTCTGACTGTCGCGACATATTCGTGCCGCTGGACCATTCTGACGGCAGCAACCCCTCAGTCACCCCTCAGCATCCGCAAGGCGGCATATTCATATACCGTCTCAACGAGGGGTACTTGTACCCCAACGCCGTGCACTTTACTGACCACATGATAGCCGAAGTCACTACTCGCACACGTCCTGGCGTCGTCAATCCCTATGGCTCTCTTGGTAACCGTCCCTGGAATGACCCCGGCCCTCGCCACAAGGATGAGACTGATATCGACATGACATTGCCTGTATTACGCGCCGTCATCCTTGACTTTAATGGCGTATCCAATGTCGACATTACCTCTATTCAGAATCTCGTAGACGTTCGCAAGCAGCTGGACCGCTATGCTGACCGTGCTGTCGCGTGGCATTTCGCTGGCGTAAAGTCTCCATGGATACGCCGCGCTTTGGTCGCAGGCGGCTTTGGTTCATCTAATACTGCAACACGCACTGTATTTAGCGTCGCTACAGTGGGCGCCCTTGAGCACAAGGGCGACCAGCCACTATCTGATATTCAAAATGCCTCTAATAGAGGCCAGCACGCCCAAGATGAGGAGTTTGTTTCAGATAGCTTTACCAGCACGCAGGACAAGCCTCATGTGGCCAATTCGACAAGTTTCGATACACTACCTCTACCAATTCTGAGTGTTGACCATCCATTCTTCCATATTGACTTGGATGAGGCGCTCAAGGCTGCTAAGCTAGAGTCTGATAGTGTTTCTAAAGAATAATTAATACAAAATGACACCAAGATATTGTGTTACTTCAATCGGCATTGTGGTATTTTGCTGCTTTTAGCTCCACTACTACTTGGCACAGGCTTGGAGGGTATGATACTCGGTGCGGGTCACTACGTGTAAATGGTGCACGAGATAGTTTATGTTTACTAGAATATATACAGTAAGGGATAGAATTGTCCAAATGTTTTTCGGCTCTGACTTTCAATGTGAGTATCATCGTCCACAGGTGGCAGATTGCTCTGAGACATTTTTTTTGGATAGCCTGGGGTCAACTCTACAAGAAAAAATATTAGTGTTATACCATTGATTATATGTAATTCCATGCATGTTTGCATAGTATATCATAATAAATATTAGTTTTTAAAATATTGAACTAAAAATCGTCAATAACTCGTCGATCTGCCCTTGGCCTTTGAAACAACCCTAATTCACCTTGGACATACTATCTATGAGTCGCTGGCATTCCTCAGGCTTGAACTTGAACCAAACCCTTTGCACCTGCAACCACAGCTCCTTGATGTTCCTTGGCTGACTTTTGTATTCTTGGAGATGCCATTTTAGCCAAGCCCAGAGGTGCTCAATTGGGTTTAGGTCTGGCGATTGTGAGGGCCAGCCAAGCACAAAAACATGCTTGTCTGCTAGCCACTTCTTGACAATCTTGGCCATGTGCTTGGGGTTATTGTCATGCTGGTAAATAGCAACACCATCTTTGAAGTGCAGCCTGTTCAACATGGGTAAGGCCCCCTCCTCTAAGATCCCAACATACGTCTCCTTGACCAATGTATCTTTAATCCAGAACATATTCCCAGAGCCATCCCAGGTCATACATCCCCAGATCATGATTGAGCCACCAAAATGCTTTACAGTCTTGACGATTAGTGAAAGTTATAAGTGGAGTTTAAAACTAGCTAAAGGCTTCAACTACTAGGTGTAAGAAATATTATAATGGAATGGCTTAAGGAAAACAACAACAAACATCTAGCAAAAACCACACTATAGTAAAAGCGTAAAATCTAAACAATGTGTCGAACTGAGCCGAGCCAAGCCATGAGATTGGAGAGAAAGAGAGGAATATTTAACAATTAGCCTTGGCTTCAAGCCGCCACCCTTGTGTGGCCAGCACCATTGTATGCCATCAGAACAGATGCAGTTAATCTTCATCTCATCAGACTAGACAACATGCCTCCAGTCCTCCACCTTCCAGTTCCTGTATGCTTTTGCAAATTTCAGATGAGCCCTTATATTTTTCTTCAAGAGTAGTGAATGCTTCTTCTTCATTGCCAACTTCAATCCCTGGTTCATGAGAGCGCGGCACACAGTCTTCACAGATACCACCTTGCCAAGGTTGAAACGCAGGTCCCTAGTTGCTTGCGTAGCTGTGTCAAGTTTTCCTGGTTTAAGCAGGTGAGTGATATATGCTTTGTCGTACTTTGAAAGTAGCCTGGGTCGACTGACTTTTGGGTGTGGAATAGTTGGATGCTCAGTTTTCTTCAGTCGAGCAACAGTCATTCTACCCACACCAGCTGCTTTGGCTATTTTACTGTTACTAACTCCCTGGTCAAGTTGGAAGAGGATAGATTCTTTGGCGCTTTTGGAGAGGTGCTTCATTGCTGGAAAAGAGGAGGGCAATATTTAGCAACAATAGTATGAAAAACAAATCTGGAAACAAAATGATAATACCTAGAATATTCGCTGTGAGAACAGCTCTAGAGTAAACTACTTTTATCCTTGACAAAACACAAGTAAATGCAGTAAATCCATTCATAAATAGTAACAGCATAGCCAATGGTAAACCAAACGATATGTTATTATTAAATTATAGTAGAGTCGACCCCAGGCTATCTGATAAAATTGGTCTGAGAGCGATCCGACACTTGTGGACAAAGATATTCATCATGGAAATCAGAGGAAAACAAACAGAACAATTTTGACTCTTACTGTACCTTCTGGTACCTCAATGGCTAGGCCCAGTAGTACTTTGGTTGTGATGCCCAGTTGTACAATGACTTTCTCAGGTGTCTCTACATTGTAGCCCACATCGTCATCATGAGCTGATGCTGGAAATTTGGCAAAGGGGTGCAGCAATACCACTTGCATCTCTTGTGGTGATTTCTGTGCCAAATCCATGGCATACACCTGGAGTTTGCTAAACTGTGCTGACAAGTCATCCATCTCAGCATCTGCAGCTGCTACTGGTGCCAGTTGTACCATGGTTTCAACAACTTGTGGCTCCACAACTGGAAGCTTGGTAACTGGCAGCTCAATGACTGGTGGCTCAGCAGCCAATGCAATAATAACTGCTGGTTGTATTGGCTCAGATGCCACCAGTTCAGCTACTACTGCAAGTGGTGCTGCTTCCACAACAGGGTGCAGCTCTGGCACCCTGGACAATGCATCCACAGCCCAATTAGCTGCTCCCCTTGAGGTATTTAACTGCAGCATCATAGCAGCTCAGAACTTTGATCCAGCATGCTTTGCAGCTGCCAGCATCCTGCTGTGTAAAGATATACTCCAATGGCTTGTGATCTGTCAGTATCTCAATGTCACAGTTCAGCCAGTGTTCCCACTCCTTGAGGCAATCAACCAGCGCCAAAAACTCCTGCTCATAAACCATGTAGTTGCACTCAGAGTCAGACATCTTGCACAAGAAATAGCAAATTGGGTACCAGTTGCCATCAGCATCCTTCTGGTATAGTGCACCACCAATTTCATAGTTTGATGCATCTGTTTCTAAATGCTTGTCAGCGCATGGGTCAAATGTAGCTAACACAGGTGCTGACATCAGTGCCTGTTTTAGTCAGTCAAAACTTGCCTATGCTTGGCTATCCCACACAAACTCAATGTCATCTTTGAGTAGGTCAGTGAGCAGTGCTGAAAGTTCAGCAAACTTGTCCTCAAAGCACCAATAATAGTCAGCAAGACCCAAAAATGCCCTGATGTCCATCACTGGTATAGGCACACCCCACTCTCATACAGCCAAGATCTTCTGCAGTTCAGTGCTCACACCCACTGGCAACATCACATGCCCAAGGAAACTGATCTGTTTCTTGAAAAACTCACATTTCTCAGGTTTCATGTAGAGCTGGTTTTCTTGTAGTCTGGTCAGTACTTGTTGCAATAAAACCTCATACTCCTCCACTGTCTTGGAATAAATCAAAATGTCATCAAGATATGCCACAATGCCCTTATCCAGTGAACCTGCCAGGGTGTTCTGTATAAACTGCTTGAAAGTTGCCAGTGCATTGTACAGTCCAAATGTCACAACTATAAACTTGTACAAACTGTACCAATTTCTAAATGCTGTCTTTGACATATCTTTGTCCACAATGTGCACCTGGTGATATGCTTGGCATAGGTTGATCTTTGAAAATATCTTTGCATGGTGGGTCTGTGTGATAAGATCGTCTATCAATGGCAATGGGTATTGATAATGCACTGTCTTTGCATTCAGTGCTTGATAGTCAATGCAAAGCCACATTGAACTGTCTTTCTTGCCTACAAAGAGCACCAGTGCACCCCATGATGAGTTAGACTTGCAGATGTAACTGGATTCCTCCAGAGCTTTCAGTTGTCACTTGAGTTCCTTGAGCTTCTCTGGATTTAACTGGTATGGCATGTGCCCAATAGGTTGGGTGCCCTCTTTCAGCTCAATCTGATGGTCAATATTGTGCTTAGGAGGTAGGCCAGCTGCTGGTTTGCCAAATACTTGCCCAAACTCACTCAAAAGTTGTTTCATGATGCCATGCCCTTCCCTAATCTCTATACCCGTAATAGCCACTGTGTTTAGTGCACTCAATGTCATACCCCATTCATTAATGTGCACAATGCCCATGTACTCAATATTGTTGCTCTTTGCCATCAGTTCAAACTCGTCAAGATCAAGTAAATTCAATGTTGTTGAGTCTACCAATTGCATGAATGGCATCTCTTGGAGCTGATGGCAGTGCACCCACACCTGCTTGTTACCCAATTGAACTGACATTTGCTTGAGCTTGATGTCCAATATTGCATGAGAGCAGTCCATGCAGTTGAGGCCCATGATGAATGGTGTGGCTATTGGCACTATGAAAAATGACATGGGCATTGATGCTCTTCTGGCTAACTATAACACAATCTTTGTTTTAAACTCAGTGTGCCTGAGTTCATGCCCCTGGGCATCTTTCACCAACACTGGCTACTCCAAGCACTCAAGTGGTAGCCCAAGGCTGTGGACCATCATTTTGCTAACAAACTCACTGTCAGCTCCAGAATCAATCATTGCCAGGAGGGCCAAACCAGCATAATGGAAGGGGAGGCACAACTTTTGCCTCAAGCTGCACATGTCAGATGTGTCAATCACCAATACTACAACTTCTGATGTTTGGGGCCATTTGGGCTTGGGTTTCACCCTCTCTGGTTGCTTATCCGTTTTTGTACATGCTGTGGCAATATGACCATATGCCTCACAGAGTACACACAGTCCCTTTGCCATCTGCTCTCAAAACTGTACATCAGACACACCTGCTTTGCACTTTGACACTTGAAGGTTGACAACCTTCTCCCCACCTCTCTGGTTCAAAACCACTCTGGTGTAGAAACCAAAATTGACAGTGTTGATGTCTATAGAGCCCTGGAAACCCACACACACAGACAGATATGTGTTGATGTGGATCTCAACTGCTGCCATAGCACTGGTGAGAGCTGTTTCTGGTCCAAGCATTACCAACATTTCCTTGAGTGCCATTGGCATGTGCAAATCGTAAATACCAACTGTCCAGTTTTTGTCTGTAAGACCCATGAGTGCAACAAGTCATACAAACTGAGCATTAAATGCCTTGATTGTTGTCATTGTGGGGAGCTTGATTAGTTGTTAGATAATGTGCTGCATAGACATGTGGACATGACAGTATTTGCAAATAAATGTGTGAAACCCTGCCCACGTCCTTGGATGTGCCTCTGGCTCTAGTGAACACCACTGAGCCCAGGATGTCACCACCCCAGAAGAGACCTGTGTAAAGATGGGCAGTAATAGAATATTCAGCAGCACTGACAATTCTTACATTGCAGTTATCCACTTATGTATGGCCTGGTCCAACTCAGACTTTCAAGTTCTATTTAGTATAATGTAAGCAATAATTGGAATCAGTAATATTACCTAGTATAGTGAGTTTTGGGGAATTTGCAAACATCACCACTTGGAGGGCATTAATGTCCAGCCAGGCTCTTCCACCCAAGTTACATCACATCTTTCCCATTTCTCCCAATTACGTCACCTTACCTCTTGCCCATTTCTCCCAATTACATCACCTTGCCTCTTGCCCATTTCTCCTGCTCAAGTCACATCACATCTTGTCCATTTCTCCCAATTACGTCACATCACATCCTTCCCATTCCTCACACTCAAGTCACATCACATTGCTGGTTATGTTTGGTCAAATCTAATAATGATAGAACCCAATTGTGATATAGTATAATTACAATTTTGTGCAAAGTAGCTGACAGCATTCATGTACCCCTTGCTCTCTCATAACAACTTTTTGGCATTTATTTTCATGAAGTCTCATGGCTGCAATAGATACTGTTGCTTAATGGTTCTAGACATAAATAGTATAGTAATGTGAGTCAATGTTTGCCATTGTCTTGTTATTATTGTAGGAGGAGGAATCGCCAAATAAAATGATATAAATACCAAGCTGCTGCTGTTCACTTTTTGATTTAACCTCTAAATATTATTAAACCATTACAAATAAGAAATAAATTTTTGATTCAAGTTTACAGTATGAGCTACTTGAAAGGCATCTGCTGGGATGTTAACTCAGGCAAACACTTCATGATGGATAAAGTTGTAATATGGAATGGCAAACTGGATGAAGCACTTGATGAGTTAAATATGATAATTAGAAATTATTATGAAGAACATGGCAAGCCTTCAGTAGATGGTGAGGAATCCTGTTAGTGGAATATAATCAGGCTTTGTTCCTAAAATATATTGTACTAAAAAGAGAGAACCAGGAACGCATTGTTGTTATCGCAACAATTGACTTCTTATACCCCACATGATCGGCACTTCAAAACAATGGCCTGATCGGTGGATTACCGAATTGCCGGATCAATACATCATTGGTGAAACATTAGCCAACAAATCCTGTAATGACATAGTAATAGGGAAACATATATTCAGAACTGTTACATTTTGTCATTCAGATGAATATCCCTACCCTGTGATTATTACAGCTAATGGCTTAGTCCCATATAGTTCTAACTATGTAGTTGAGAATAATCATGTTGTGGTATTCTATGGAACTAATGATGAATATGATGCAGATGAGAGCCATATGCAAAAGGATCATGGAAAAACAATTTTTGAAGCTTATAGTGGAGTGGTAAAAATAGATAAAGGTTAGAGAGGTTAGAGGGAGATGGGAGTGATTACACATACCTTTTTACAAATCTCTAATCCCCTCTAGAACCCTCTCATCTCATATAATAGCTGTTATAATGAGAAACATACCCCTATCCTCTTTTTTTTTTGAGGTAGCCTTTAAGCCTAATTTTTATTGATTTGAGAAAGTTAGCTGTCAATCCCCAAGGGGCAGATGATTGGGTGCAGCCTGGGCATTGGTGTCGATGCCTTTGGCTGGCTGTTGGTGATACTGAATAATGTGAGAGAGGCAGCTG
Source organism: Coemansia furcata (assembly GCA_027579525.1). Taxonomy (NCBI): domain Eukaryota; kingdom Fungi; phylum Kickxellomycota; class Kickxellomycetes; order Kickxellales; family Kickxellaceae; genus Coemansia; species Coemansia furcata. Next base: position 21,136 of record JANBUP010000026.1, on the reverse strand, counting down.
GCCATGAGTTGAGGGTCATTGCAGAAAGAGATCTTCCCACTAAGCTCATCTTCACTGGGATCAAAGTGATACCATCAGTTAGACACCATTAACCAGCATTTTGTGAAGATGTGTGGGGCCTTGACAAGAGAGTAAGCATAGTAGAAATTGTGTAGAATGTGAGCTACAACTGTCGATTTCCATTGGAGGAACATGGCCAGGCCATTGAGCCTTTTGCCTTCTAGTGATAGTTCAGTGCAGGCACAGAATATCTCCCAGACTGCCAGGCCATACATACCCCTATCCTCTAACCCATTTGAGTATTGGCTGATTGGCTTAGATCACGCAGATCTAATTAAGGTGGAGTGCAAGTGAGATAGCCAAGTCTATACATGTGCACCATTATGCACAAGATATAGAGAGATCTTTAGTTAGCTTAAATACTAGTTCTAATTTATTAATCTTGTTGAACAAATCCACATATAAACTAACCCATTTAGATGATGGCTGTGCATGGGCACAGCCATTATTTTCTGATTGAAAAAGGGACTGCATAGTCTCACGCATAGACAGGGCAGATTGGCTTGCATCAGAAGCATCAAATTCCAATTTGGCTTGCATCAGAAACTAGCTTATCTTGCATCAGATTATCCCTATGTCAGCAGAGTGCTGAATTAAATCAAACCATACAGCCGCTACACATCTCCTATTTTCACACAGTTAATGGTCTTTTCATCCCTTATACCATTGTTAGCACTGTTCCAAATCTTGGGGTAAACCATTGTGAAATGACCAAATGGCAATAGACTTCAAATTTGGCTCTGGAATTGCACTAACCCCATTTAGGTGATGGATGTGCACATGTATAGCATCAAATATCTGATCAAAATAGGAATTGCATAGTATTGCATATAGGCAGGGGGAATAGTGGTAGTTGCTGGGCCATTTTATAGTAGTCTCTCTAGTAGTTGTCCCTAGTAGTTGTTGAGATGAGCCAAGCTGTGGCTCAAGCAAGCTGCAGCAGTCTCTGAATGGGCCAGCATATATGGCCTGCTTCTATGCAAGTTATTGAAAGGGATTACTTAGTTTCACTATTACTCACATTTGCTATTATTACATTTATTTCACTTATTATCTTAAATAATAAACATAAATAGTGAAACTCAATTATATACTCACTTATTTAATTTGCTTGTACTACTGCTCCTGCATTAATGAACAATCATGGTAGAGTGGCTGGCCAGCCACCTGAGATCCCTGAAGATGATGATTCATTCTGCACTGCTGCCACATTTGGAACACCTGAGCCCTGCATAGGCAACTGCTCAGGCCTAGTCAGGCAGCCTCTTCTACCATCATCATTTGTAAGGCAAACTACAGCTATTTGGCCCCTTCCATTGCATACTCCTCTGGATACTGCCACAACTCCTCAGGCCCTGCTGGTCATTATCACACAATCCCCAGACAAATGGATGGACATTGCTAAGGGCATCCCTCCCTTTGATGGCGAAGAGCTAATGGTAGTCACTAGCTGGCTAGACAACATCTGCTGGCATTTCCCTTCTGGAACCCCCCTTGGTGAGCACCAAGTAAGAGTAGAAATCTACAGGTAGAGGTATGATGTCCATGAAACTGGATTTATTCTTAAACTAGAAGTCTGTTTTAAACATACTGGCCATCAGCAGTGATGACCTTGGCACACTGTCCCAACCACTTGTTGACAATATCCATATAGTCATCATCCTTGAAATTGCCAATTGATTTATCCCAGTCAATTTTCAAATTGGTCAAATTTGATCTTGTCCTCTTTTCCATCTGGCTTTTCAACAGAGAGAAAAAGTAGAAGTCACATGGTACCAGATCTGGAGAGTATGGAGGTGCTTTAACAAGATGAACTTGGGTTTATCCAAATCCTTAGGAAAACAATGTGGTGGTGCATTGTCAAAGTGCATCCAAAAATTTAAGGACCCATGACCCTGAATGATATGCCTAGACTTCAACAATAATGTATTAGATGCATAAGGAAGCTAAAGGAAACAATCCCCTAACCCATCTGGGACTGATGGCATCACAGCTGTGATGCCATCAGTCCCAGATGGATTTGTGGCTGTAATGCTTCTGTAATGCCCAGCCAAAATGCCTATAGGTCACAGAGGTCATTATTTCCCTAAGCAGGGAGTTCACAAAATAGGTCTTTTTTTTCGAAATTTGACAAAGGTACACCTCTACACCGCTACAGAGCTCCAAAATTCATGCCGTAAACGGCCTTTTCTTCCTCTATACTGTCGCTACCCGTGTACCAACTTTTGGACTGAACGGATCCTTGTGGACGAAATGGTCGGCCTCATAGGATCTGGCTCATGTTTACTATGTAAAAGTGCACTTTTGGGTGCAATTAGGACTTCATCACATCGTTCTCAGTCCACAGATAAGCCAGCACCTTGTCCTTTTTTTTTTATGACATGCCCGATACTGGAGCTTGCTGTTTGTGAAGTACTACTTCATTCAGGTGAGTATTGAGCTGATACGTGTACCTTTCGTACCGGATCCACAGCTTAGAGATAAATAAAAAATTTGACGTCCCGCACTGATCAATCATGATTGATCACCCGATCAGATGCTGGCCCTGCGCCTAGCTCGCAGCGATTTTGAACTTGTCCAGGCCATAAATGCTAATTGGCACCATGTAGTCAATTTGACGCAATAGGCACGATGTTAGCCCGAAATGACTTGTACATGATTATTTGTGGATGAAGAAATTCGGTTGAGAACTGAGCGACCTCAAATAATAGCATCTATTGCGAGTGACAACTAAAGTATGAAAGTGCACAGATCAATTTCCCAATCGTGCGAAAGTGTCACCCAAATATCTCACCGAGCAAAGTACTAAGTGTATTATTGACTTTAATACATCGATAGATAGGTATTCTTTCATACAACCTCTCTGTCAAAGGACATGCAATTATACTGCTTGTGGGGCGCGCAATCCGCATCCGTGTGCTGATCGCCTGCTTGGAATAAAGCTCATAGCCAACACAGCCATCACCCCCTTATCCTTCTATGCCAAATGGTCAGTAGCGGCTATGCGAGCAGGTATACTTTTGTTTTGAAAGCATTAGTAGTCTTCTTTGATGTTATTTCACCTGTGCATTTAGCATTTCTTCATTCTACATCTTTAAATTTGCTTGCAATTGACAACTTTGTTACTCATTTAGTGCACAGCACCTGACTAACATGTAGTTTGCACTTAAAACAACTATGCAATGGCATAGGCATGTTTGTGTATGCATAAGGTTTGCAGTGTGAAGTACATTTCTGCTATGAATCATGCAAATATTATTGTATGATTCAGTTTGCCTAGTTGGCGGCACAAGGGAGACCAAGGCCCAAACAATTTTCATTAGCATAGTAGTCACTAGTTTTGTTGAATAAATGTATTTAAAGCATTAGTAGTAGGTAAATAAAAAAAAGTTGCTCGCATGTGTTTGAATTCGCAATAAATAAATAAAATTGGCATGACAAAAAGTTTTGAACCTCTGCCACTTGCATAATACGCTAAATGTCATAATAACAAAAGCCCAAAATCAGACTTTCATGAACTAAGCATCAAAGTAACTGATAAATATTTTATTTCTAGGTTGTATTTAAGCAATGACCATGATCTAATTAACTAATACAAATTTTTTAACTTGCTTCCCCTTCTTACTGGGACCGGGTCCTATGCAGTTGGTTTGCTATCAAGGGTAAGGGTCCCAATGGCACCTTCACCAACAGCATTGAGGCCCTACTGGGTCTGCCTTTTGACCACCCAGCAGTATACCTCCTAGTGAATATCTCCACTGCAGTATGGAGGAAGCTGCAAGCAAACAAGACCTTTACTTTAGATGATGTCTTCAAGCACTATGAGCTGACTGGCACAGCAATATTGCAAGATGACCCCTTGCATCATCCATATGTGCAGGCATTCCACCAGTACAAGATTAACCTTCACCCCCACATCACCTGTAAACTCCTCGACTATCCATGCAAGCCAAATAGGCATGCTGTGTGGGTGTATGCTCAGGCTGGCAGCACCCCACTAGATGCATACTCACCATGACAGGGTCGATTGGCCATGGCTTCTATGGAGGTTGTGCCGATTAGACTAGATAGATGGGAGTGAGCACAATGACAAAATCGAGTAGAGAGAACGGAAGCAGAAATCATGAGGCTATCCAAGGCATGCTGGACTTGGCTGCCAAAGATTCCCCTCAAGACCAAGCACCTCTCCCTATTATGGCTCATGGCTCACGCTGCAGTCCCCACTGCGGCACAACTTTCTCACATCACATGGCCAGCTATCTAAGCACTTGCACCTGCTGCTGCTGCTGACCATAGCATAGGTCAATGACAGAGAGCTCTAGGCCATGGCTGAGCTTGGCCACCAGAGCACAATGGTGTGCAATCTCATAGCTAATGGGTTGGCCCATATGCTGCTAGGCGACTACACTGATGCTTTGGTAGCTGCACAGCTACCAATGGGACTGTCAGGTGGTGTGGGCTCAGGATAGATTATACCTCAAAGCTAAGGCACTGGATACAGTAGCCACTTACCATGCAGTGTCAATTCTGCCATGCCTAACCCACTTGCCATTTCGTTGCATCCTAGTGCAGGCTCTGAGGTAGCTGCTGCAGTCTGCGCTCAAGCTAATACTTTCGCTTGTAAATCTCCCTGCACCCAAGATCAAGCTCGACAATGTTATACTCAAAAGTCATATGCAAACCTGAATATGCAGAGAAATTGACAGCACAGATCATTGAGAATCAAGCCAGCATTGAGCGCTGCATGGAGAAAGTGTGCATTAAGCAGACCGAGCTGGAAATGTGTCATTCTGTTGAGCATGCTGGCCATAGCTGCCGATTCGAACTTCCCGGAGGCTGTGCTCAGTCTGATCAGCGATGAGATGCATGCCCTTGCACTGAGCAAAGCAAGGATGTGCATGGTCCCTGTGACATGCCACTGCTGTGGCCGGCCCACTCGCCCAATGTGCAGCTTGACAACATCACTGACAGCCTATTAGAGGGCAGCACAGCTGCTGCTGGTTGAGGAGGAGATGAGCAGCATGCGTGAATTGTACCAGCAGCTGACCCAATCCATCGGCCATGATCTATGGCAGGCAGCCGAGGACACTGAGATTAGGTTGCTGCTGCCAGTGACATGGTCATCAGTTAGTAGCACAACGAGTAGCAGGATAAATTGTAAGGGCAAAAGTGAGTGTATTGTATTCGAATTGCAAAGAGTATTAAAAAGATGACAGGAGAAAACAGATGCTTTCAATCTGAGAATGCGTTGTTGTCACCATCAACAAAAAAATTGGGCCTGAAAAATGGGGTGGAAGCACAAGCTTTTTTGGCGTAAACAGTCTGGGTTACTTTTCTTTTTCTCTTCAATTCGTGTTTTCCCAAGATTATTTACTATACTCCACTGTTTTCAGGTTTTCCTAATATATTGCTTTCTTTCTCCATAGAGTTGCCAGTGACTGGTTAACTACAAAAGACTAAGCACAAAGCGAGCACATCGTTGGCACACTTTAGCAGACTCAACGTTTCAATTGAGAGATGTAAAGAGGCGGAGGACATTTATTGACAGCGTCGTAACAGCAATGAATGCTCTAATCTGAAATTTATTTGGCCGCTGGACTCTGAGCGACAAACACTCACCCAAGATATTGTTGTCATGGTGGCAGGGTTAATGGAGGAACATCTCGGTGCTGCACTGCCTAACCAGAACCAAGCTGCAGATGTAATGGATGCTGCTACTGAACTATGTCCCAACTCGCCAATGCAGCAGTCTGATACTCTCACCAGTCCTAGAATGTCCACTCTGAAGGCTGGAAATGCCATCGGCAACAGCGCCCTTCTCAAAGATACATTTGACGAGGCAAAAAAGTGGATAATGTGGCTGTCCCTTGACAACGAGACTGGCAACATGGGTAAGGGTGCTACGACACAAGATTACTACATAGCAAGTGTCAGCTGCCAGGCTGACTGCATGTTTGGCCACCATACGTGCTGTTTCCTCACAACCAAGGACAGGCTGACAGTAGAGATCACTGATACAAGCCCATTAATCCTGACAGTAGTCATCAAATATTCCTGGGAGTTTTCCAAGCACAATGCTGCTGATGACACGCGCGATGAGGTCAGGTTGCTTAAGAAGATCAAGGAGTCTCTTTTGGTGCACACTGCTGACAAAGATGTAATCATCACCAAGATCGTGATGGGTGGGCACATGTCATTCCAGCAGAATGGCAAGTGGATCGAAGATGCCACCAGCACAGTGTATCAGCTGAGTGAGGCAGACAGCAGCAATGATTCTTATTTCCAAGCTCACTGCCACATTGTCATGTCATCCATTGGCAAAGCATTGCACACCACAACGTCAGTCACAGAGTTTGTCACTAGTAATAAATGTATTAAAGAGTTACTTGAGATATTTGTTGCATGTAGTAGCAATAATAGAAAATGCTTCAAGTAGCCGCAGGAATATGACACCTAATCTATTGCATCCATACATGGCACTCCCAGTGATGAAGGGGAGGGGAGCATGGCCATCACTTTCTAGGAGTATTTGTGAGCACTTGATAAAGTTGGCTTTTTATTAAATAAACTGCAGTCAGTCACTACAAAATACAAAGTGCCCCAGTCTACTTATTATACTGGCAGATAGCCGCCATTTTGTAGAATTCATGACGTAAAAGACAGGACAAGGTGTTGCCTCAAGAAAACAAAAATAGTGAAATTACTCGAATTTGAAAAAAGTTGCTGCCACCACTGCCACCATCAAAGCTTTCCACACAATAGCAAGCAGGGAGGATGCTGCCCATTGCAATCGCCCTTCTCTTTCTCTTTATCTCTCTCACTTTTATTTATTTACTACTTTATTTTTATGATCTTGGTGCCAGAAGCTCGCGTTTCACATTTTGCATTAACTTGGCAGCTGATTCGCTGATGCTTCAGCCTATGTAGTGGCAACTCTATTGCTGCACATGAGCGCCAATGACTGCCTGCCATGCCCATCCCCAAGTGTTGGTGTCACTGCAGATGATTGCCTTGACTTACTCTCTCCTCAGTGTCATATGCACCCCAACTCCTGTCCCTGACTCTGTTTGCTCCAATTTCAATATGCAGAAACTGATGCCTCCATCTATGACAGTGCTATTGATGGCCTGCTGTTGCTGCCATGGTTTGGTGACAATGATGGCATTCTGAGAATGTGATGTATGAATCGCTGCACAAAACTATGCATCCTCCAGGCTCTGTGCTGCTAGTCACACCATGTTGTCTCACAGGTCATCAACTTTGACCTAATGTGAAATATGAAGATTCGCCTGGTGGCATTATGCTAATGGAGTATTCAGGACTACCTGAGTCCATGCTGACAATCAACAATAACCAAAGAAAGAGAGCCACAGCTGCTGTGGTGACTGTTGTATCAGGTAGATACTCATCTAGCTCACCCGGACCTGCAGACCCTGAGTTGCCCCAGGTACTACTGTGGCACTACTTGCTTGAAGAAGGTCTGTGTTTGGTCATTGCTGATGAGGGCCACATCATCAAAAACTTGGAAGCACTTCTTTTAAAGTGTGTGAATATGCTGAACACTAAAGCACATGTGTGTATGACAGGAAACCTGCTGCAGAACAACCTTGTTGAGGTCTGCGCGCAGGTGGTGCATAACAATAGGATCTCTTTGTTGACTACTTCAATATAGTATTTTATTACCTAATCGGCTTGCCCTGCCAACGTCCGTGCTGGCCTTTTGCCTAGTAGCCTACAACACTATGCTTGCCAATAGACAAGAATGCAAGGCTGCTTTGTATGGCAGCCTTGCGTATACTTTTCAATGTGATTATTGTCAGTTGCAACATAAGCACCCTGTCTGTAGCACTAGATCTTTTATATATTGTTATACAATAAACATGCACAATTGCATAGTAAAGGGTGGAAATGAGCCAATAGAAAGAGGGAGAATTTCTGGGGAGTTCCTGATTTAAACCCCACTGATTTAAAATTTTGGTTGTCCAAACAACAATTCATTGGTGCCACATTCCCCGCTATTAATAAGAGACCACAGGGACTGCACAACAATAAATAATGAGATGTCGTGGTGAGGTGGTGACGTGGTATATTTGATGGTTATGTGTGGAAATGTGGGAGATGTTGATAAGTTTAGAAAGGTACATTTCTGGGCGAGATATATATCAGTAGCAATACCTGAGCATCACCAAATTTTAAATCCTCACCTTTAGTGTGTAGTAACATGTAGCCTAGTACTATTGCCATTGTCCATGTCCTCATCCCAGTCTGCATTGGGAGTTGGCAGTTGAAATTTTGGCAGCCCCTCAAAGAAAAAACTTCATGCATAAACCAGTTTGCAATTGCCCTCATAAAACAAGAATTTTTTTTTTGCAATATGAGTTTATAGTGGCGGCAGCTGAAAACTGCTGCAAATAATATTTTCTCTCTTCTTTTCCTTTTTATTTCACAAGCTTTAAACATTTAAACATTTCTTTTTGTGTTTACTAGATCTTTGGTGATGATGGTTGTTCAAACTTTGCAGTGCAACAACACCAGCACCATTACTGCACTGCACTCACCTGAGTGCACTTCAGCTGTTAAGCCCAGTCAGTGTGGCTCAACTCGTAGCCCACCCTTGGTGCCAGTACTACTGCTCACCCCATCTCGCATGACTCCACCCAGCCCTTCTTATGTGCAGGTGCTTGCTTTGGGTGGATCTGGGCAGCATAGCTCAACTTGTCACCCACTCTTGGTGCCAGTACCATTTCGCACCCCATCTCGCAGCACTCCATCCAGCCCTTCTCATGTGCAGGCAACTGCTCCAGGTGGATCTAGGCCAGGATCTGGGCTGTCAGCTGAGCAATGCAGATGTGTGGTACCTGACAGAGCACCAGGTTCTCCTACAATATTGCCAAGTCCTTTGAGCAAGTCAGCATTGGCTGTCACTAGTCCATCTCAGACCAGTGAACCTAAGTTTCCTTACAATTGCACTGATTGTGGAAAAGGATTCACAAAAGCACACAATCTTGGAAACCACCACCGTAGTCATGGCCAAATTACCCACACGATCTGTGGCATTACCCTCACATTTGAGGAGCTGGTTGACAATAAAGCCAAGGTTACGTGCTGTTGCTGCAACAAGGATCTGGTGAAATGATCTGTACATGCACATCTAGGCACGTGCAAGCAGGTAGATGCCAAGATAACTGAGCTTGAAAGGCAGCAGCATGAGGATGCCCAAGCACACCAGTTGGACGTGGTTGTTGGTGCTGCACTTGCAGTATCTAATGCTGCCATTCATGGGCAGCCTCTTGCTTCTGCTGGCGCTGCCTTTGTTGCATCTCACCCACTTCCAGTGCAAACCTCTGTTCAACCTACTACCCATTTTGCTAGACAGGGTGTTGACAGAAACGTTCAGAGTGTAGCCGCTGTAAGTATTAGCTCATTGATTTGTGCCTATCATGCTGACTTCACAACGTGTGCATTATGTCATACTAATTCCTTGCCGGTTCTATAATTACTGCACTGTATTTTTGTAGAGTCCCATCCGTCTGTCCGTGTCTCGACAGACCAGGGAAGGTTGGGCCAGGAGGTCCAGTAATACCAATGATAGCTTTGAACAATTGGTATGTGCATCTTTGCCGAAATGTTTGCTGACAATGTATGAGCACCCAAATAAATGCAATATTGTTTTAATTGTCACTTGAATTTTTACACTAACTTGTTTGTACTGCAATGCCTCTGCATGTTTATTTATTATTTAATTATGTAGTTGAGTGAGGATATTGCACTCAGGGGGATACGAGCATGTGATGCACTTCAACTGACCTACGAGAGTGACCCTGGCATAATTGTGTGCTCTTGCTGCAGCAAGGTCATTCTGTTATCACACCTTAAGCATCACCTCAGTAAATCGCATAGCCGTGGTCTGAATAAAACTGTCTCTCAACAAAACAGTGATATCGCCGATGCTTATGCCTACTTGTCTACCCTGACACTTGTGGCAAAAGTGGAGGATGAAGCAGCAGCTTGGCTGAGAGCACAGCATGATGTGGTGTGTGCACCAATTCCTGGTATTCGCATTCAGCAGGGGTATAAATGCACTGCTTGTGGCTACAGCGCATGCTATCTAAAGACAGTCACAAACCATATTCACTCTGGAGACCACATGCATTCAGAAAATTGCTATGTGTCTGCGCCCGTGCAACAGCCACACTATTATAATAGGTTGAAGCAGTATATTGCTGTGCACCCTCCGCCAACCCATGAGCCTGCCCAGATTGTCGACCTTGATGATGACTCTATGCAATGCATCAGAAACCTTCACCAGACAATTGCTGATGACATATCAACTGTCCCAAGTGACCCAAACAATTCACCAAACTGGGTTAAACTGCTGCGTTGGGACAAAATACATGCCATAGCCGGATTTGAAGAGTTTGCAGGGAGTTTGCATGACATTGGGCAAGACGATGATATGCACAATGCCCTTCACAGAATCACAGTGCAGGTGATGGGGCATGTTAACTCATTTATTCGGGGTGCAAGTCTTTACTTTTTGTGCGGTATTGGCAACAACACCCCCAATGCATCTGAGGATATATTTCACAACCTTTGGCATGAGATAAAGGTGGGGACCTTGTACAGCAACACCATGGCCCTGTTCGTCTACGCAGTGTTAAAGGCCACCGATTCTGACCAATTGTCAATGCTTCTCAGGTTGTTTGATTTTCAGATCCAGAGTGCTCATCAGCTGAAACAGCACTTGCTGCCCATTGTGAGTGCAATATCCAATGATGGCAACATTGGAGCCAAAACCAAGCAGCGCTTCTGGGAGCTCGCCATCGACTTATTTGCATATTCAATCAAGGAGTGACATGGGAATCTGGTCAACCACCCTGTATACGTTTTTGTCAGTCTTTTGGCATTCGAGCAGGGTACATTTAGCTATGCAAATGCTCACTGCGACTATGTGTGTCAGCTTATCTACTGGGGTTGGGCAGCAATTTGTCTAGCTATGCACAATGTCAAGGACCACATTGCATAGTGGCTGCCCAATGGCATGGATGACATTGGGAACAATGCAGCCCCAGTCTCACATGAGCAATTTCTGGATCAGTTTGCATTGCAAAATCAGAGGAGCGACACCTATATTGACTTGGATCTGACCATTTACAGTGCTGGCTTCCAGCATCTGCAGCCTCAGAGTAGTGCCAGCCTTGTTGTTGGCCTGGCCGACTTGGCCAAAGCAAGCCTCGACTCAGATGGTGAGCTCTACAATGCCAATATTGCCAACGATGACAAGCTGTGGCATGGGTTACACCATCTGCTGGAAGACAACAGACCAATGCCTATGGGTGCCCTCTTTGCCATGGGTGGGATATTGTCAAGGGCAGGTGAGAGCTACACAAAACCCCCATCAGTGGTTTGGGTGCCAAACTTGAACTATTCGCAGTTGGTTTATGATGCAGACCACACTGTGCATATCAGCGACTTGTCTCATGCCTATGCCAAAGCACTGCACAACATCCGTGAGATTCTTGCTGAACTGCTCAAACCAATTGAGAGTACTACACTTCTGCCACTCAGCCAGCTCAAGGATGACTGCAACAACATGGCTGCGGGGGCATCATTTCTTAATAACCCGCTCAACAATCTGACGCAGCACAAGGAGATGCTTTTCAATGTGCACATTGAGTCACATTACTTTTACCAACTGGGTTATCCTTGGCATTTTAGAGTGGCAAATATGAGGCTCTGGCAGCACCGTGTCTCACTTCTCATAAACTACTTTCTCTTTGCCATGCACCTGACTGGTGGGCAGCCAGCACAGGCCCCAGAGCTGAACTCACTGCTTGTGGAGAACTGGGGATACCAGCTGCATGGAATCTATGTCATCCATGGCCACATCACCATGGCAACACAGTATTGGAAAGGGCAGAATCTCCATGGTTCTGACAAGTACATACTGCACCTACTCCCAGATGAATTGGGCAGCCTCTTGCTCCAGTACTTGGTTTACATCCGACCCTGCAATATCTATGTTGCCACAGCACTCCACGTACACAGCGATCCCAGTGAGCATAAGACAGCAATTGAGGCAGCCACATACTACCTGTTTGTTAAGAATGACAGGCGGATCAAGAGCAAGGAGGTGTGGTGCACATTTATTAAATTTTGGCGTATTTTGGCAGGTTATATGCTGACATTCCAGGATATGCACTATATTATGCAGGCATTTCTTATGAGCAACACATTCAAGTATAGCACAGTGGGTGACTCAGATCTCATACCAGATGACAACAGTGACCATTTTGACCAGAGTGCTGAGTGGGAATCCAGAGAGTGCAGCATTGCTCAAAACCATGCAATGGCTGGCCAGGCAGCACATACAGCAGACATAGCTGAGTGGTTTTATGGAGTTAGCACTGAGGGAATCAAGATCATCATGGCACAGCAGTTGCTACACAATTCCAAGATGTCACTGGTGTGGCATGCACTGCTCTATGTGAATATCGACAAGGTTCTGTTTCCTGCCCACAAGAAAAGTGCTAATTTGTCTTTACAAATAGCCACTTGGTCAGTTTATGCCTCTGACAAATCTCCAGTGAATGCAGTGGGCCAAGCATTCAATGTGAACGTAATGCAGACATTCCATATGACAAGCTACCATCAGCCCAATCCTGCATCGAGCAACAGCAGCAGCAGCAGCAGCAGCAGCAGTGGCAGCAGTGATGGCATTCTCCCTCAACAAGTGGGTGCTGCTATCAAGTGGGAAACCTGCAACCTTGTGCAGCAGCAACTTTTGCTCTGCAGCAAAAATACTGGTTTTTCAGACTTCAAGTCACAGCAGCAAAAGGATGGCTTGTGTCGGCTTTTGGAAAGGGAGAGGGACATCATGGTAATTCTCCCCATGGGTGGTGGCAAGTCATTGCTCTTCCAACTTGTGGCATTAATTGAGGCCACCCATTTGGCAGGCAAGATCACTATTGTAGTGGCACCCCTTGCAGCCCTCAAGCGAAACATTTATGATGAGTGTCTCAAACACAAGATTCCTTGCAAGATCTGGTCAAGAGGCAATAGTGGCAAAATTGCACTAGGCCAATTTTCTGGCCTTGTGGTCACAGCTGCTGAGAGCTTTGCCATGTCTGAGTTCCAAGATTTCCTGGCCAGCTGTGCCATAGGCGACTATTTACAGTGGGTTGTAATCGATGAGGCTCACTTGTATCTTCTGTGGAGTGACTTTCGCCAAAGCTTGGACAATATCCAACATGGGGTGGATCGTTTGCCTCAGCTGGTGCTTCTGTCTGCAACTGTTCCACCTCAAATCGAGCTGGAACTATACAACAAGTTCCGACTTCAACATGTCACTACATTGGACCAAGTCGACATCATCTGTGCAACAACAGTTTGTCCAAATATTGCATACACCATTGACATGCAGCCCAATGTTTCATCATGCAAAAGGGCACTCGAAACTACTGTTCAGCGCATATTCAGCAATCAATCCAGGGGCCACTTGTGCATCATTTATTGCCCTACCATACATGATGTGGATGACATATGCAGGCATCTCAGAGATATATTGGATGGACGTGTCAAAATTTACCATGGTCAGCTTGATAAAGAGGAAAAAAACTTGCGTGTATGACCTCATGCTGCATATGGAAGTTGACATTGTCATCGCTACATGTGCACTTGGTACAGGTGTCAACATCCCCAGTTTTCACACAGTTGTCCATTACAGTGCCTCAGGATCGCTACAGCATTTTGCTCAGGAGTCTGGGAGAGGAGGGCGCAATGGGGAGCCTGCTGAATCCATTGTAGTCACATATTCTGGCTATGAGCACAAGTATCGGGAAATGTTTGGCATGAACAGATCCAAGCCGAGTGGGTATTGTGATGCAGATGATATTGAGCAAGCAACTATTTGGAAAACCGAGGATATTGATGGTTTCTGGGCATGGGTTAATAGCTCAGATGCATGCTTGCATTACCAGCTTGCAGTTTATCTTGACAGCACAGGCATCGAATGCCTCTCTGATAAAAACATGGCCAGATGCAGTCACTGCAAGTATGTGGCAGGTAATTGCAATAGCAGCGGTGGTTCGGCTCGCACTGGCATTACTCCTAGCAGCAAAAATAATGGCTGCAGTAATTTGGCTTGCACTGGCATTACTCCTAGCAGTGCATATAATGGTGGCAGTGGTTCAGCTCACACTGGCATTACTCCTAGCAGTGCATATAATAGCAGCAGTGGTTCGGCTCACATCACTTATAGAAGTGCTATTGATGATGACATCAAAGAGAGATCTGGCTTGATCTGGATTTCTGATGATGAAGATGATTACGACTTGGGCTGGACTATACAGCAAAATGGCAACTCTGATGATGACAGGATCAATTATGGAGTCAAGTGCAGTTACAAGCAGCACAAATTGGGTGGTGGAAATGGCATTGCAATTCTTACCTCAGCGATGATGACTGAATGCATTGGGAATAGATCCTGCACATGCAAGATGACAAATGCCAAGTTGGAACAGGCCCAAGCCACACTCCTACATCCTGCAAATCCTTCGCCACTGACTAGGGATCAGGCTGCAAGACTTGCTCAGCCAGCTAACTGGGATTCTATGCTAGGCCAAGCCGCTGTGAGCCTCACCTATTTTAAGGCTTCAAAGGACACTTCCGTCCACATGTGCTCTATCTGCATGTGGTCTGGGGTGAATGGTATCAATGATGAAGCGATTTATCATTCTGTCAATGTTTGTCCAACATTGAAAACAAACAATGCCTGCTTTGTTTGCGCTGGCAATCACTTTGCCACTGACTGCAATGCCCGGCTGAAGATCTATGTTCCTGGTTGGTGCCCCTACTGCGCCTTTCCACAGGTTGGCACTACAGGCCAAGATGGCAGTGACAACTACCACAGAGTACTTGATATTGGTAAAGACTATGGGGGATATCCAAATACATGAAATTATTAACTTACTATTTAACGTTGGATATTATATCAATACATCATTGTCCATGTTGATTCACGACAGACAATATAGTTATGATGTTTTAAAAAGGTGTAAATAACTACAAAACACTGTGAATAGTATAAGGTTTTTGGCCATCACCCAAAGTCCCCTCGGGTTCTGCCTTTTTTGGGTGAACTGGTTTTCTTCTATTAAGGCACACATTCTCCACACAGGTGTCGAATGTGTGACTAAATCAAACAAAACCAGCTCACCCAAAAAAGATCAGAACCCTGCCAATCCTGAACAAGTGGGTAGTTTTTTGGACAGATACTAAAATTCTGGATATTTGCACAATCATGACTGACCCTCTATATGGACCCCTTGCATTGTATCTATCCGGGACTCAAGGACCACATTTCCATTCAGATCCACATTGCCTGGCGAGTTGACTCTATGCACGGCCATATGTTCAAGGCCTTTGGACTACCAGATAATATGGACTATTGTGTGTTCCACAATTGGCTGAATATGCCCTCAGGCATCAAGGACATTTTGAACCTGCACATTGTTTACACATGGATACTTTCTTACGTGCCACCTCCTGACATCATCAGGAGCTTCACCTTCTATAGGGGTGAAATTCTCAAGTCCATTAAGTGCTCAAATACCAGAA
Source organism: Coemansia furcata (assembly GCA_027579525.1). Lineage (NCBI taxonomy): Eukaryota > Fungi > Kickxellomycota > Kickxellomycetes > Kickxellales > Kickxellaceae > Coemansia > Coemansia furcata. The sequence continues at coordinate 5,458 of JANBUP010000026.1, read as the reverse complement.
ATAAGCACAAGACTATCGGCTAGGATCATGGCTAGTCTTTTAACACTATTTGTCAAGTTTTCATGGGTGCTATTGCTGTTACTTTTCAATACCAGATTAAACACTACTATTGGCTGACAGCAAAAATTTGATAAATATTCTAAAGAGCTACTTGAGATATTTGTTAAACATATTGGCACGAGTAGTAAATAGTTTGGGTTGACGCAGGAATACAATGCTGAGTCCATTGAATCTGGGTCCGTTGGTGATTTTATAAGGCATCACCAACCAGAATAGTCTCTTATCGACTCTTGTTTATAGTATTATATACATTTGCCACTTCAATATAAATGATTATGCTTGTTTATTGTGTAATAAAAATTATGCTACAAGGGTGTAGCCTTTGCTTTTGTCATTCCAGAACTGCAGTTTATATCTCTTTACGTAGCTTTTAGGGAGACCTACTCTACACAAGAAAGCATTGAGGGATTGGGTGCTGCAATCAGGGTAATCATAGCCCTTATTTCTTTTTCTTTGCTCAGTGTGTAAAAAGTGTTTGCCAAAAAAATAAATAATTTTTAGCTACAGGTATATAAGTAGCATAGCCATGTAGCCCTTGCTTTCAGCATTCTAACAAAGTGTGGTACATCTCTGTACGCTGTCTCTACGAGGAGACCCTCTAAGTGTGAATGATTTTATATATTGGATGCAGCAATTAGAGAAATCACTGCCCCCTTCTCTTTTTCTATGCCCAGAGAAGTCGAGAAATGCTAGAAATTTTCAACTTTTTTCTCCAATGGACATGTAAGCAATATCAATTAGTAGCACTCGGTTCCCACTTTCAGAATATATTGTCTATTTCACTATATCTCCACTATATAAGGATTTTTCATAAGGGTCAAGTAGTTGGCTTTTTGGGGCACAGCTCTAATTGCAATCAGAGCCCCTTCCATCTTGCCTCTATCCTGTGTCCAAGGCAGGCAAATTCCTGCCAGGTTGTGTAAATTGTTTTCAGCAATGGATGTATAAATGTCATTATATCCAAGTCATGGTGTTGTTGATAGTGGGTTGGTGTTAGCTATTGGTGCACTTGTCAAAGATTTGAGCATAAATTCTTGGATTCAAATGGCAAGACGCCATCTAGCAGAGGTTGTTAAGCCAGAGGCAACATTGATCATTGTGTGCATAGTTGATTCTAGGCAACAGTAGGAAAATAGCATACAATGGCTGGTCAATTGCATATTTGCAAGCTTGTTTGTGGCAAGAAATTTTGCGAGCACAAGTGGTATTCTTTCTCTCCTCCCTAATTGCATTTATTATTATATATATTCTAATTTGCGTAAACCTGTGTTTCTTTCTCATCTCATTCGTTCTAACTCCACTGCCCTTACTGACACCATTGGAAGCACATAAGCAGTGAAGGTCAGCATTTGAGCAAACCAGGTTCTTGCAGTTCAAGCCTTTCCAGGCATTTAAATGGAGACACTTGACAACGAGCCTCATGGAAATCCATGACCAAGTGCAGCCACTGACCATATCATTGTCAGCAGAGTCCTTGGCTCCAATGTTAATTGCCAATGCAGGCTGACAGATCTTGTATTTACTTGCATGGACAATATTGATGATATCAGAAGTTTTTGTACTGTCGCAGAGTTGCTGAATTACACTCATGATCAGATACTACTGTGAGGGATAGAACTATGAGCAGTGTACAGGGCATGCATATATGTGTGTAAATGTCTGTGCGCAAAAGTACATGTTCTATATTTCTTGTTAACAATTCATAATACACAAATTGTCATCTACCTTGTTGCTCGATTTGGTCTGCCTCTCATAGGGCACACACAACCAGTGCATATCAGAGACACACATCGGACTATCACCCATACCTACAACACTATGCAAATTGGGGCTTTATTGTTTACGACATTCATGATTTGCTTGAGGATTAGAGTGATTTTCCTACAGTGCGAGGAGTAATTTTTTCTTTAGCTTTCCAGCTAGCTTTCTTCTGCTTAAAATGAATTTACCCTATTGACTATTATTTATCTTATTTTGCACTTGCAGAATGTTTGCGAGCAGATGCGACAGTCTCTTATTATTGCACAGTTGTCATTGACTCATACCAAGCTAGTGATTAACACACAGACGAACTGCACAGTGGTCTTGCGCACACCTCAGCAAAGAGCGATGGGACTAACACTGTTGAAATTGTGAGCAAGAAAATACTCAGAACTATGCCTGAACATTGCATAGACCTAGAAATCAGGTGCACATATTTGCCCTGTGAGGTTGCATAGAAAGACGTACTTGGGTGCATCAAAATGCTAATAGTCGGGCTAATATTATTTCACATGGGGTCTGCCATGGTGGGTGCTGTGACAAGCATGGATATTCTCCTCAGCGGGTGCATTGTTCAGGGGTTTGAAGCTAGTGTGCTGGTGTCACTGGTAATGGTAGTCATGTCTGATATTACGATCGAGTGCAAGCACAGCAGGTTAACCAGCATGTTTTCTGCCATCTGGGCAGATTGTTTACTGAGTGGTGCGGCAGCTGGCTGTGGGTGTTTTTATTTTCACTGTGTTGACTTTATCAGCATGGTTGTGCTTGTCGCTGGCATTATCATGGCACTGTTGGCACTATGCTTTGGCGGCAAGGACTATGCATGGTTATCACTGATGGTTCTATGCCTGATTATTTTTGGCATTGTGATAATCAGCGCATTTGTGGTCATCGAGTGGAAGATCCTGCTGAGCCAGTTGTTCCCGTCTACTTTAGTGTCATTCATAACAGCTCAGCCATTTCTGTGGGCCTGCACTTGCTGCTGTACACTCTGCCCATCAGCATCTTTTCAACCATCTCTGGCTTTGTCGTAACAAAGACCGGATGCTACTGCGAGCTCCTGTGGGTAGGCGGAAGTATTACCACCATCAGTGCCAGACTTTATGTGTTCTTGGACGACTCTACCAGCACGGGCAAGAGCATTGGCCTGACCATCATTGGCAGTGCTGGCATGGGCCTGCTCCTCCAGCCCATGCTGTTGGCGCTGCAGACTGCCATCCAGCCATGTGACATGGCTACGGGCACCACGCTGTTTGTTGCCATTTGTATGCATGGCGGTAGTATCGGCTTGGCAATTTTCCAGACTGTGCAGTAGAACTATACTTGTCAAGCTTATGCTCCAATGCCAGCAGTATGCATATTGACCAGGCCGTTGTCTGCACCAGCTCCATGCTGCCCAAGCTCAGCCAGGCCCTGATAGATGCCTACGTCGTCGCCCTGCGAGCCATCTTTTATGCATCCATTCCCTTTGCCATTATGATCATTTTGCTGGCTGTATTTGTGCACCACATTCTGCTACACACTTGCATGGCAAAGACTGTAGAAGAATAATTGATCAATGAATCACAGGCTTGTAAATGTTGTTGTCACTTGCTAATGTTGAATTTGCATTTCTCTTCTCCACTCTTGAAAAAATACTAATGAATACTCCAATGCTGCCACCATCTGTGCAATACTAACTGCCCTGCCGCCATGGCTGCCCACTGCTTGCTGACCACCATTGCAATCGCGTGACCCTCAGACTCTCTGGTGCTGGCTGAGTGAATTCCAGCAGCCAAAATAATGGCACCTCTGGCACAACCACTATCCCGACAGTGCCCAAAGCTGAGCACCTCGACTAAAATGATATGCCACTGCTCGGAGAGCAATTTATCTTGCAAGTACTGCCCAACATGGTTGCTCATTTCAGACACCTAGTTGGTGAGCGATGAATCCAGGACCACTTGCAACTCTCTTTCTGTGACAAGTGCAATGCCGTAGTTACCTTTGATGTCCCTCACTATGTCATGCATCTAGGTGAGTTTTCCAACTATAACAGAGTTGTACTGCACATTGGATAAAAGTCAGATGCTAAAGACTGCTGGTATCCACCATATACTACTCGTCGAGCGCCTCCTCGCACCTGATGAGGATCTGGCCCTGCTTCCACTTGCTCAGGGTCTTTACGTCATATACCCAGATGACCTCTCCCCTGCGCTAGCCAATGTGTGCAGGATGCGCTTCAGCTGCTGTATTCCCACTACTAGAATTGAATCTATCAAGCGTGAGGTCTTGCGCTCACTTGAAGAAGGCATCCAGGCTGTCACCATAAATCTCGAGGCTATTGACATTGAGCATCAACCTGGCGAAGATGGCTGAGGCACCATGCCCAGCATAAACCTAATGTCGCCTGTGACCATCGACGATCTTAACACACCCATGGTTGCCAACGTCAACGGTGCCAGCAGTGTTGCTATTGATGACCTCGAGCTTGACAAAAATCTGGCTGCCAAGCTCGAGCAAGGGCTTGAAGAAGAGGAGATTGCTGAGCTCGAACACGCCATTAGAAAAAAGTGCGCAGACTTGGACTCTGCACCAAACCCAATTATTCGCTGCCACTTAGAAGACATGATTAAATGAACTGGATGCCAAGCAGTAGGAGCTCAAGTACTATGCCCAAGTAGTAGCTGGTGGGGAGCATCAAATTGATATGCCTAATTAGTTTATTCTATATTATTGTAGTTGTGAATAATATAGTGTTTTTGAGAGTTGTATTTCTCGGTGAGGTAACAGCAGAAGCAATGCCATAGTGCTGCCTCTTTTATAACCTCACCACAACTTATTAACAAAAATCCTCACATATCATGACTCTGCCATGTAGCGTGGATAGTGTCAAGTGGGGAGATCTACTTTTCACTCCCCCCTTGCGAGGCCCAGCATCATCAAATGTGTTGGCTGTAATACATATTATCTTTTCTAATACACTTCACTGGTCTAACAACTAATGATATGAACGTGTAGTTTTCTAATGAAAGAAGCCGCATGCCTGGCCTTTTGTGGCCAGATTTGATAATCAAATCAGGAGGCCAAATAAAATCAACCTTTCATGTGGGCACTGCATACTATTGCTATTTGCAAAAAAATTGTTGGGGAATGCAAAATGATGTGAATAGTGGAATCGGGGGCAGAAACAACAATCCCTTTGCATGGTGGCCCCAATTTAACAAAATTCGCACATTCATGCTGGGCTGTGGTGTCTTTTCCCCTAGTGGTGGCTTAGTCCTGCCTTTTTGGATGATGCAGTCTTGGCTTAGCGCTAGTTCCTGAATGGTCTGGGGATGGTTTCATCATATCTTTTTGACTGTGCCAGTTTTCCATGCCAATCTCGTTTGCTGTCTCCTGCCTAGATACCCCCCAACAGTTTATGTCTGGAGGATATTCATGAAAAGGAAGCAGAATGCAAACGCAGACAGCAGTGCAGCAGGCAACTGCAGTGCTAATGGAAGCGCAAGCAGACTGCATCCTTTGACAAAGCTGGATGGCAACAATATGCTAACCCATCTAGGCAAGGCAAGTATGCGCGTACTACACTGATTTTCTCATGAAAAAAGTGATCGCACTACAGAGCGTACTCGCAGGGGAAAAAGCAGTAGTCGCT
>JANBUP010000025.1:0-32081 GCA_027579525.1 Coemansia furcata | reverse complement strand
CCGGCGGTTTGGCGCGTGGAACATCAATGTCATTTAGCGCGTCGATAAGAAGCTGCTGGTATTCGACACCAGGCAGATACTCGAGTAAGGATAGCATACAGTCCATGCTCGTGGTATCTTTGTAGTCAGCGAGGACACCTGTGCCAGTGCCTGTATCGCCCGTATATTCAGTAGCGAGTATGGCTGACCTCTCGTTGAGCGATGCTTCTTGCCACTCTACCATTGCTTCGAGGAACCACTGGCGTTCGTCGCGAGACAGAGTAAGGTACTCGCTTAGCATGGTATCCATGCTGAGGGTGTCCAGGCTGAGTACGACGGTATCGGCCCTTGAACGATTGCTGATCCAAATACCGCCAGCGCCCCGATCATCTGGGTTTGGTCGCACGGTGCGTGGGGCATTGATTTCGTCTATCGCCCGTTCAAGTATCTGCTCGCATTCATTGCTGTTAAGGTAGGCGAGCATGTTCAGCATATTGCGCAGCCCAGTATTAGTCTGGTGGCTGACTGGTACAGCGCAGTTGCCGGTGGAGGGCGTTCCACCGTTGGTATAGTCCGGCGCCTTGCCCTTTTCGCTGGCGGTCGCGCGACGCACATCGGGCAGCGTAGGGGTGAAAGCAGAGAGTGTCTTGGTGCCGCTTGCGTAAGATGCCGCAAGCGGTGAAGTGGCTCCGATAGCAGTTGGACCACCGACTCTCTTGGTAGCCTCGGGAATGGCGGGAGTCTGCGTGGCGGCGCCAGCAGAGGTGACCGGCACTTTGGGCCGCCCAAATCTGCGAGCGAAGGAGACCAGCTCCTCGCTCCCTGCAACCGGAGCTAGGGCGGTGGCAACACTATTGCTGCTACCATTTGCGTCGACAGGCTGTGGGCGGCTGTTCAATACGCCAGTAGATGGGGCGCCGCTAGCGCTGGTAGCCGGAGTGTCCATGCTTGGGCCGGTAGAGTTTGTGTCGGCGCCAGAACGGTCTTGCTGCATGGAGATTTCTGAATCCTCGGTATCAATGAGGAGCTCGGCAGTGTGTTCAGTAGCAAAGACTGTGGGGACCCGCCCCGCATATCGTCCAATAGTGAGAGAGGTGGCGACCAGCGCCTGTTTGGTCGTGCCGATGTCAACGACCAACCCTCCGTCGTTGGTGTGCGCACCAATATTGCAGCGTGGCTGCGCCGTATCACTTGGACTGGTTGAACCCGAAGCAGTGGTTGAAATCGACTCCACCAATGTACCGGTACCAGCGCGCAGAATCTCGTCGGCTGGCATTGTCTCCAGCGGAGTACCAACACTGCCAGCGGAGGTGACCAGCACCTCAGGCTGTGCAACCGGAGTCAGGGAGGCGACTTTGCTTTTGCTGCGGTGTAGGCGCCTGAGCCGTGCACTTAAAGCGAGAGTGGCGGCTATACGTCTGATGTGGTGTTGACGCTTGCGCCGGGTGTTGCCGGTAGTGGTGGGTAGCGCAATGCTCGACCCATCGTCGCTGCTCGAGTCATCGTCGCTGCTGCTGCTGCTGCTGTAGTCGACGGGCTGTGCTTCCAGGTGCACGCCACTTTCGGCGATGTATGACGGCGCTTTACCTTGTCTTGCGATAACAGCGACAGTGCCGAAGAAGATGATGGACCCGCCGATGCCCAGCAAGATTCTGCGGCCCTTGAAGTCGTTGGTACCTGACCAGCACAGAGCCTTGGGAAGCCATTGCGAAAGAAGCGGCTGGACGACCGTTACCGTTGGCCTGGAAGCTGGGGTAACCTCCACTTCGCTTGTGGTTGACGCGGCCTCCGTTATGCGAGCAGTCGTAGCATCCCCCAGGTACCAGATTGCTGGGGCGGACGAAGTTGCTGTGTGCAACTGACCGCGGTCAGTCGCCGGCGGACAGGCTGGCGTCGGGCAGGTTGGCGTCGGGCAGGGCTGGACGTTGTTGGCCAAGCTTGCCAAGGCACGCGCAACCGAGGAGTCGGGCGCGACCATGTACCCGCTACGCCATAGCAGGCGCAGAATGCCATGCTTGGCGCGCCAGCCCCAGTCGTTGACGCCCTTGTCGACGTCGGCCCCGCGGCCAACGCCCTGTCCACAGACGCAGGTAAACAGCGTAATGCATAGAACAACGACGATTCCGATTTTCATTTTGTTGTGGTTGAGTGTGTATGGCAATGTAAATAGGTGATACGTAGAGTGCTAACTGAGAGAGATGACGATTTGAGTTGAAAAGAAAAAGCATGCCCCGACACGTTGTAAAACAGCATACATAATATACATCCCTTCCTCGTAAGAGCCCGCAGCAAATGTGGCTTGGTGACGAAGGCCGATCTTCGCCTCCTCCAACACAGCACGGCTGATAAGCGATAAGGGACAAGTCCAGCACCCAGCTCGGACTAGGGGGAGCGAATTCATGTCTTGCCGGAGTAGTTGAAATGGCGAAAAGACACAGTGGGCAGCTCCTCCGCTATCATAAGACCATTATTTACCAAATGCAAGGATCATGTGAGTACCTTGCAGTCATTTCTCTCCCTAAAACTCATGGTATGGAAGGCGGAGTGAGAGCGCGCACAAAAGATGTAGTTAATTGTTTCAATCTCTCCACTATTCAGGGCGGGTCAGTCACAATGCAACAATCTCCCTGATTCTCTAACGTTCGATCCGGGGTGGTGATTGAGTTCCCTACATCACTGGCGTCATTGTCATACAACAATGAATTTGATGCTTTTCTTCTTCTGATCACAGCTAGCATTATGCCATCGTTTGCACTTTGAATAAGAGTGTATATGACTGAAAGTTCCCCTCAGTCAGACTGGAGACTATCGCAAGCACCCTTGTGCGCATATTAAATCTTGAAAGGTTGATTTCGGATTTGCGCTGCTCCCTGACGATCCTTAGACTATTTGGGTTTATGCAAGCAGTTGTAAATGCACCAAGTGCACTATGCAGCGACTGCATTTATACTTTATAAGAGACGCAAATGGCTCAGCATATTCACCCAATGGGTGGTCCAGTTAAACTTGCAAGTGAGGATGTATATATTTCCTGAACTTGGTGAGTTTAAAGCGTATTTGCCCCTCAGCAGTACGCCACAATGAGAGGCTGCCAGCTCTGATCGGACGTTGGTCAATAACCCAGTACGTGGTGGTTGTCCACCACAGTGGCTCCCGCAGGCTGAACATGGGCGCGCGAGCAGGGGCAACTCAAAGGAAAATCCTATAACTTTAATTATCTCGATTTTTTGTGGATCAGAGACAGGGAATCGGAAATCGGCTTATCAGAAGCCAAAGTGCAACCCTTGTCCCTCAAATGTATTTGATTATTTTTTGAAATGTAAGAAATTCCTTCTAATTTCAGCTGCATAGACAGCCTCACAAAAGAGAATCGCGAATTGCGCACTCACTTGGAGATGGCCAAACAGAAAACTAATACCATACCTACTTGCACTGCTGCTTCTTACTGCACTGCACAGAGTGTCGAGCGGATGACTGATGAGCTGGCATTTTTGTGCAATACAGACGTCGAACCCCTCTCAAAGAAGCACCTTGATGAGATCAAACAGAGTATTGGTACCACCATGTCGACGTGGCATGAATTGTGACAGTTATACTCATCTTGATAGTCAAGCTTTGCACCCCGCATAGAGTTGGACAATGAGCTTGACGTTGCCCTTAGCCAGGTGGCAACTATGGCAGCCTACAGAGTAGAGCTCTTATGCATTGGGCTCAGCAGCGCACAGGTCAACAGGAGACTGACGAGACTGACAAGTCACTTGTCAGCCACGCTTTGCTCTACTCTCATCGACACACGTGACCAGCGAAGATGATCAGGGAATGCAAATGCGAGTTTGAAACCTGAGGACAAGAGTTGCCGTAAACGTGCAAAACAAGAAACCTGTTCAAATCCATGTTGATCGGAAGTACGACTAGGTATTTCTTGTGCAAATAAGCACTAAAGCCCTGATCCCCTGGGATAGTTCATTCACAGAATTGACAGATTTGGATAGCATATACTCATGGCTAGAACAACAGCAACCTGACGGACGAAGAAGGCAGAATGTCCTGAGTAAAATGCAGCACGACGATCCAACAACAGCAACTGAAACTGCTTGCGATTTCTTGCACACAAATGACAATATAACCAGAGAGGGCACAAGTAACAGAGACAGCATCTCAACAAAAGATGTGGCAGTAGTAGATGATCAAATTCTTGGACAAGGACCTAGGGAGTGATATCTAATCACCAAGCTGTCATCTGAAGCGCACTTTTAAGCCAGAGTCAAGCAGAGTCAGATGTTATCACACAGTTCAATCGAGTCAGTGAGAGGACCAATTACAAGTATGACAATTTTTTTTGATTAACTGGGTCGCTTGGCGCTGCAATTGAGGCTTGAACCTTTGGGAAATAGTCAGTCAGATTTGGCGACTTGTCTTTCAGAAAGTGCACGGCCAGCGACCTTGAATACGAGCATACGAACTGTGACAAGATTGATTTGGTCGATAATCGATAGGGCCATATAACAATAGTGTTATCTTTGTTGGATAGTGTTGAATGACAATCAATGACGTCAGTCTGTGGCAAAAAGGGGGGTTGGTGCGCTACATCTTCAACGAAATGTCAACAGTTGTTCTCAGGACATCTAATCGCAGACAACACAACAACACAACAACATCGATAACGAGTAGGTAAAAATAGATTACACATGGTGTTGATAATCGAATTTCCGTTAAGTGGAGGTGTAAATCCCTGATGGATATTCCGCAAGGATAGCTTTACAAAGCTGACCATCAGCCAACTTGTGTTCTACGAGGGTAAACGAAGTTGGATGAGTGAATAGCATACGTTGCGGACTCCTGAGCGTGGATCCTGCCTTTGCGAGAAGCGGTTCACAAAGAAAATCCGTTTAGAAACAGCTTGGTCTTGCATGTGCATGATTTCCATATAAGAGCCACGCGACGAAGATACTTGGGCGATCTACAAAACGGCCTTGTACGCATGCGGATTCTGCGGATATTGGGGGAGCAATCTTGTCTTTGTGAGAAGGGATCCAGAAAGAGAACAGAAATGTGTATAAATTTTGGAACTTTTGGAACTTTTAACCACCGGTTTATTTGCGGGTATAAATTCAGCAGCAAATCCGCGACCAGGATACTCTCCTTACACTTTGGCTTTCTCTCATACCTCTCAGCGGATTTACGACGATGCGCTTCTTTGTTATACTCGCGATTATTAGCTGTCTGTTGGCTCTTTGCCATGCTGCGTTGATTACCATTCAAGACCTAAACGGGTATGAACAGACATACGAGGCGGCGTATACTACTAAATGCTATACTGTTAGTAGAAAGTTCAGCGGTCGTTACAATTGGGCTGCTGCCCTAGGCACTAGCGTGGTCACTTACTATAGAGATTCCGGATGCACGGATATTGCCTACATTGATAAATCTAACTCTAAAAATTTTGTTGGGGTTCCTAGCCCTATCGGATCTTTCATATGCACGTATCCTCTTTCTACTTAACGTCAATAAACTCTAACATTGTGCTCTACATTATTCACATGCCTTTTCTGGGCTTAATCTTCCTCTCCAAGTATATCCAATCCATTGAAGGTACATCGCCTGGCTGTCAAGTCTTTTGCTGTCGAGTGACAGTTCTGCGTGGGCATGGTAGATCCTCCAGACAGTCATACATTCTCCGCTCATGTTACTGAGGCGCACGCCACTATTAAATCATACCCTGTCCACTGTTTACTAGTTCGCAGGACAAGGAACGTGTTTATTTGAAAAATCTGACACGCTTCAAGGTTGTTTTGCAAACTATCTTGGGAACGGATCGCTAGGACACACTTTGGCGTGCGCAAGGGGGTCTTTGAGTCCATTTACAGGACCCCCACAGAATGGGCAGTTGTACGGGTTGTCAATTTTAATCATATGGTAGCTGCAATTGTCCTTCATCTTCAGGCGCGTATTTAGAAAAGGAGAGATATGTGTAGTACGTAATAATACTAATGCCAACTGTATCTAGTCAGTTGAACGCCATCTTATATGGTGGTCGCAAGTAGCTGTACTCTAACGTTGGGAAATTCGTTTCTTGGTGATCGTAAACGTATGTGTTTTGAATTTATGATTTCGTAGTAAGGTAAATATCAAATAAACACAAGTTCTCACTCTATGAGTATATGATACACATCAATACATAATCATATACTTGTCACGTTCTCAAAGTATTGTGGAAAGGTTACATGATTAGAATCTTCAAATGATAGTGTTGAAGTGTCTGTGGCAAATGGATGCTGGTGCCCACACTGAATCGCTCTTCGTCTAAGAACCCGCACACTGATAGTAATACTTGTCAGTGGCAATTAGACCAAGATTCGGCCACATGACAAATGTCATAGAGCAGCAAAAGCGGGCTGATCAATGTAGTATATTTCCAGTGACGCATGGATGTCGCAAGTGTATTGTCTATTAAAGCGAGTAATGGGCTAACAGTTACTCCAACCGTGGGACAACAGGTGCCGCAAGCGAGGGGCATAGTCTTTGAATATATCCAAGGCGGTGGCTGCTTCCAACTTTTCCTTAAAATATTTGCGTACGTAGCTAGGCGGGACAGAGTATATGAAATTGGGACAGACCAATGCCAACATGAGCATGGATTTGGCAGAATCATATCCATTCGCATACATGTGTTTTTCAACTTTCCAGCACCGAAACAGCTCACCCATAGGCGCATACGTTGAGACTACGTGCGCAGGAAGATCATCCATAGTGACCCCAGAAGGAATTGTGTCAAGTTTCGGGATAGCAGCATGCAGATCCGACAGAAGTGGGAGAGACTTGATAACAGCAAGGATATCCCAGATCTCAAAGCAGACATATGGTAAAATCAGTACCCGAATGTATGCGCAACTGCCAACCGATAAGAACGCGGGCGCCAGTTCATTGCCAAGTATAGAGCAATAAACCTTTCGCACAGGCGCTCTTAAGCCGATGCTGAGCCCAAGTCGCAAATTTTCGACAGTGGGGGGATGTGAGATCGACAAAGTGTCAATCCCGGCATACGTAAGCTTAGGGAGGCTGGTGGATGTAAGTAAGTCATATTTGCGGAGAATGTCGGCTTGCGAACCGCGAAGTTTCATATCCACAGACTCAAGCGAAACTGCATTTCCCCTGAAGATCGTATCGTCGCCGAATGGATAGTTGCCCCGAATCCGAATATGCTGAAGACTGGGAAACGGAACAAAGCCATGAGAGACTGATAACGCTGGGTCGTGGAAACTTGAAATTTCAAGCAGGTTCAGGGTGTGTAGGTACGGATGCGTAACGTTATCACCTTCGGCGTTCCGGAAAAGACCAGCCAGGTCAGTGCCTTGTTTATATTCAATGTCGAGAGACTGCAGAGTTGGCGCATTCAGCCTCACTAGGTGCATACCATCGTCATCGTTACTCGCGATCTTGTACTTGATATGTACTAGGTCACGGATGCCTTCCAGCTGCAGTTCTACAGGGACAGCCGAATCATCGACGCTGGTATAATCGATATGAGTGGCAAGTCGGAAGAGTTGCGAGACCAGGTCATTCAAATTTGGGTTGCTGCTCTCATTAGGGACGTAAGTGAAACCGGGTTCCAGACGGATGCTACTCACCAAGGGCGCCATTTCTTTGATCCGCTCTACAAAGGCGCTGATGTTGACCTTGTCTTCTGGTGAGCTGGTCGTGCGGTCTCTAAGATCCACATTTAAGGCCAGGCATAGTTGAAGATTGCGAACCTGTGGAAATGGGCAGCCGTTGTAGGGTGGACATGAAAGCAGCTGTAGAGCCGTGCCAGAGTATATGCGTATATCATTGATCACTATTTCCAACTTCTTAAATAGGTGGAGCGTGGAATAGCCGAGATACGCGTTTGAGGGATCGCTAATAACCCGGGGAGTTGTATCAGAAGGTGTCTTGCTATACTCGCTGCCAGAGTCACCAGAACTGTCATCTGTGTCCTCCTCGTTTTCCAAGTTGTAAACAAACTCCAGTTTATATCGTCCACAATAGCAGGGATAGGCAACAGCACGAAAGTTGTGGCAGGTCCACAGCAACGGCTTCAGCAACGTTCTGTACCCTATCGAGTCTGGTAGAATGCCATCGGACAGAACCTGGCTACTGCCCACGACGTAGTTGACAATAAGCTGAACGATATGCGGGGGAAGGAATTGGAATGGCGTTTGAGCGTGCATTGTAAGTCTGAAGACAAGAGAATGACAAATTAAGAAAAATATAAAGTAAAAAAACAGCAGCGGAGTAGAAATGTAGACTTGTTTGTTGACGTCAAGCGGGGCTGTAAAGGCCACCTGGGAATCAAGAAGTATTAGATCAAGATACTAGTGGGGCACATGTGTTTTTTGCGCGGCAACAACAGGCCAGCCATTGTCGCGTGGATTAATAGGCTTGGGTATTGTAACGGGTGTTGTCGGCGCATTACCTTTCTTTCCTTTCTTTCCTTTTCCAACTCTGCCCTTTACTTATTTGCATACTACCAAGCGGGTACCTTCCTATCTGCGGTCTGGCGACTATGATTTGGTTACGCAGTTTTTTTGAGCGACATAGCCATCGGCTCATAGACTACAAGCAAACTCGTGTCCATCGCGTGCTCCGTGCTTGCTCCGTCTGACCATTACATGCATGGCACAGCTGGCGGTGGTGTGTAATGCCACGACACTTTCGCCTCAGTCGTCAACTTGACTGCACAAGGGGATCCGCAAAGCAACCACCCCCTTGGACTACGCACTCTGTCGACCGCCACTTCCTCTGCATGGCTCCACCAGGTGACGACTACAACCGACAAACGCGCATAAAGTAGCTAGCATACAACCACACGCAAGTGTGCTGGGTCTGTGCGTTATTGACTCCCAGTTCACTCGCGCCCACGCCTGGAAAAACAACAGCAATAGCAGTCTACATCCCTTGGCCCTGGTTCGGACTGGGTAGGCCCTCGTCGTCGCCTATCGATGATCTAGGCGACTTGCTGTCTAGCCGATTGTTCAAACATGAGCGCGCTTAGTTTCAAAGCTCCGGCTCGGTGAAACCACAGACAAGTAACTTGACGGTGCCTTGGCCAAGGACTCACCGCGAGAATAGTGGTATTCGCTATATTACAACGTCACTATTAAGTTCTCGACAATGAAATTGCGGTGCCTGACGGGAAACATCATCGGCAGCATGTAGTGCACAATCGGTAAACGCACCTGTCCAGAATTGGTCGGCTTGCATCATATCAAGTAGACGGATTTCAATACGAGAGCGTCTCTACGCGGCTGTTTCATGCTACTACGTCAATCTCTGCACTTCGCTGATACATTCACCCATCGCATATCTAACATTTCATCCATCGTCTTCTAATTGGCAGGTACAATAATTGCATATGTTTATATATAGGTTTATTACTATCATTTGGAATGTTGTTTGTAGTTGGGCCCATAGGAAGGATTTATGGCCAGGGACCGAGCCAGACGCACTGGGCGTTGGCGGTTGCGGCGGCAACAGCGACAATAGCAAGAAGAGTAGCATAGGCGTTCATGGTTGGAGACTTGTAGTTGATTGTGGATAAAGATTTGTCGAGAGAGTAAGGCATGGCTACACCTTCCTTTATATACGCATCTGGAGGAGAACCATCAGCCTACATTGCCCATTGTACACACGTGGCTTACGATATGTCCTTCATAGGATATGCCTTTTAATGTCAACAACTGAATGCATTACTTTTACAATTGCATTGTTATGCACATCCAGATATCGTCGATAGAAAGTGCATTGCATCCCTCCTTTGTCTTCATTGTTCCAAATTGCTGGTGTATGCCACATGTAATCACGCGACAAGTCTCCTGTGTATTTCTTATTGTCTGAATCAGTCTACCTCACACATGCATTTCAATTCCTATTCTACAATAAAGGTGTAATACAATTGCACCAACTTCCTGGAATAATACACAATCTTCTATTAATGCGAGAGTCACTAATACTGTGTACGTCGAGTGTTTGTCATTGTTAGATACAGACAGTAGAATAATAACAAACAACTCATTGACCCAGCACTGCACAACAGCGTTGATCTAATTATTACAATTTGACAGTTGCTCGTGTCAACATTAGCTACCATCAATTACAATCCATCAAGTACTACCCGCTGTAGACACTCTGAATACTGGTACATTCTATTACTCTAGTCAGCTCTCAACCCTGATGTTTGGACTTATCGCAATAGTCACATTTCGGACTTGTCCACACCAACAGCAAAGAGTCAACATACATTAATGTTACTACAAGGCCAGTTGATAATTAAAGATTAATGACGTTAGGATACAATTTTACAGCACCGCTATTTCTGGTGGCACTGTCCATCATGCCAATGCGACACTTCAATACATTAAATGTGGCCTGCAACTTGCGCATACGAAATTTGTGCCGCTCGGAAAGAGTCACAAGCTCCTTCTCCCTATTCCGCAGGTAGGCGACCCTCTCAGTTAGTTTGTCAATGGTCGATTGCCCTTCTTTCACACGGTTGTTCTTCTCGTAGACCTCGGTTTCGAGTATCTTTGTTTTAGCCTCGAGATCCTTGCACTTGGCCACTAGGCAATTGGTTAATTCCCTGGCAGACGTGTTTGTATATTCAACGTACAATGAGCCGTCGCCAGTGCACTGTTGGCCTCTCTCCAGACTGATATATGTGCCATTTGCACTATTCTCTCCATCAAACTCGATAAACAGTGGAATAACTGACCCGGATTGACGAACGTTACACATGGGACAATTAAAATCAGGCACACGCGTAACCCACGCCTTTATGCACTCCAGGTGGAAAGTGTGTCCGCAGCTCAGTGCAGCGATACGATTGGAATCGTCCGTCGTCGTAACTGTGTCTGGATCGTCCACCACTAAAGTGCGAAATAGTGTGTCGTAGCAAATAATGCAGACCATTCTCAAAAAGAAAATTCAATGAGGGCAAGGGAAAAGAGATGGGCAAGTGCTGATTCCCATGTTGATGGCCCACTTCTACTCATAAGGGAGAAATCAATTTCTTGGTTAGCATGGATGCACAGCAGACTGATGACGTGGTTCTCGGCACCGCATTTTGACGGGGGACACACCCATCATAATTGGGCGTAACGTACATTGATTAAGAATAAAACTATCCACTACGACGTCCTAGACGATTTTTTACAACAGCAGAGTACTAGGTTCTGGCTTCAACAAGGGTTAGACTTAGTCTTCCTATTCAAAGGCGGCGTGATTCTCTTTGAACCGCTCTCCAGTCAACGCCCCTACCTTCCTTCACTGCAAAGGATAAAGTCTCGGTAAAAGAGAGGACAGAAAAATCCCCTGGTAGTAGTAGCAGCTCTAGCAACGCCTTCTTTATCCAAAGAAAACGTGATCTTCTTTCAAGCATTTCCCTAAGATTCAGTTTTTTGTGCTAAAATGGAACACAAAACCTTGTCTAACCTACAAAAGATCAAGTCTAAGCTTATTACAAAGTAGCGGGCATGGCGATCGACAAAGTCCACTCTAACAACAATGAGATGTTTGCCTCGTTGATTGTGAGAAGAAAAAAAGTAGGCCGCCTTGACTGTAAGCGTCTACAAAACGTGGAAATCTTGGATGCAAAAACCATCACTTTTCTTCTCCATCCAGAAACACTTCTCCGACTCTTCAATACTCCAACGTGTTCTTTATTTTTTTTTTACCAATGGCCGCCGTGAATGTGGGATTTGTTCTTATGGATGGGGACTCGCCCACAGGAATAAAGCGCACCATCTTGATGAATACTGGCATGGGGGTGAATATGGCAACTCTCTTTGTCAAAGTAATGGATAAAAGGCTGATGGAGTGCAGTTGCGAGTTACAGCTTGTTAGAATCGATGGGGAAATGGTGGATTCAACCTTGCCACTCAGTGATTGGCTGGATCACAATTTGGAAGTAGGGGTTATTATAACTTCCAAAAGCAACAGGATGCATTGGCTTGAAGTTTTTTTCGAAGTAACTAGTGATATGATTGCTAACAATCGCTTGGCACGTGGTAAGGGAGGTGGACCCGCAATGTAATGCTTAGACAAGGTCATACAGCAGAGCGACAAATCGAGAATCACCCATTTTGGCCTACAAGTGTTCATTTTCATCGTGTCAGCCAAGCACTTCGTCATCATAAGACCTTTGCTAAATATCTCTTAGGGAATGCAAGAACCTTCTCCTCTGCATTCTCTCTTATTTCGGAATAGCTTTACGTTTATTTCTCTTTTATCCCTTAGTCACCTCGTTGGCCATAGCCGACAAATCATCTATAGCTTATTGCCAGAAATAAATTAGAAATCGCTAGAGTTTTGAGAAGCACATTTGCACTTTGACGTCAATATGGTTGAAGCTAATGTTATAACAAAGGGAGAGAGATGGGCAGTTTCCGCTTGTTGGCGAGCCAGGGGCACTCACAAGCAAAAGTCCACAGAGGATACAACAAAAGGATGACCTGTATATATTCATGAAGAGAAACATGGGAATAATGGCTGATTCGCTTGGTTTGTATACTCGCTGACAAGGCACACGTTAGACCGAAAAGAGACACTTAAATACAAGAGATTGAGGCAAGTGCAAATACATGAGTACACACAAACGCACAGGCACTAAAGAGGTGCATTTAATGCTGAGCAATTCACGTTGGAACCATGATGCGGTGCACACACATTAAAATTATCTTCAACACGTATGTAGCGGGGTGCCACGTCCCCCAGATACTCAGGGATAGATAAAAAGCGTGGATGTGTGGCCCGTTGCGCAGTACTGCTGTGACAGGGGCAATAGCCAGGGACTTGATTGGTGTCATTCAGTCAGTTAGCCAGCTAGTGCTTCTGGCCCTATCAATAACTGTCGTTCTTTGCCAAAGAAGGGCGTGACTCTCTTTGAATATCCCTCGTCAGTCAACATACCTACATCATCTCCACTGCAAATGACAAAGTCTTCACAAATCAACAGTAGACCAACGAACATTCTGGCCATGTTAGCAGTTCTGGCAATTGTTTTATTCAAACTAAAAATTTTGTACTGTTCAACAAGCACCAGTTCTTGTTACACTTATGACCAAGGTCTTCTAAATAAAAAATATCTTATTTATGCTTAGTAAAACAAAAAGAGTTTGAAATGACGAAATACAATCATGTGATGATCGCTTCTCTGAGTCGTTGACTGGGGGGAAGTGGCCTGTCTTGACTGGATGCCATTATATAACGGCAAGAATCTGGCATACAGAAATATTCTTTGTCTATCACCAGATTTGTTTTCCTCAACTCTATAATACCCTATTGCCCTCCTACCTTTAACCAATGGATGCCGAAAATACTATAAATGTCCAAAGAGTTGGGTTTATACTTTTACGTGACATGCAACTAGCGGGAAGAAAGCTATCGACCGAGTTTAACATAGACGATAGCGACGGTGAAGCGACTAACTATTTTAATATAATGCTCTCAACAGATGATATTGAGATTAACGTAGATTTAGTTAGATTGGATGGACAAGATGTGGCCTCTGACTCTCCACTTAGTGCCTGGCTAGACGACAAACAAGAAGTGGGAGTTAATGTACAAATGGCATGTAGCGACTTGAAATTGATGCAAATATTTAATGAGGAAACAGATGCCGCATCAGCCGACATAAGTGAGAGCGCTGGAAGTGGGCTTCAATTAGGAGCTTAAACTAGGTCCAGCAACTCGCTCTATATAGTCATACACTTGTTTACCCGTACTATGGCTGTTATACACTGTCATCGCTAGTATACTTTGTGAATTTGAGGAGAGACAAGCGTCCTCATTTGTAGTAGACTCTATTTTCGCTTATCTTTCAAGTAATGTACAAACTAAGTCCAATATATCAATGTGTTCTAACATCAAAACAAAACGGACTAAATATCCAAAATGACTATTAAATAGCCATGGCAAACACCATTTGGCCGCGACAAGCATTGCCATGCATCAGTAGGTCGGCTAACGTCGGTATGGCAGCCTATAATTGTAGCTCAACAAATTATTGCTTTCTTTGAATTACTAGTTAGTCAGTGACCTATTTTTCTACAACAGTTTAAGATATCCATATAAGAGAAGAGAACAAGAGAACAATTCCTTAGCCACTGTGAATAAAGCACTGCATAGCTAATCGAAATATTGCTTACTACAAAGCCGGTGATTGAACAGAGGACTTTAAACTATGCAAAAATCTGATGGGGGCATCGTTGATTGTGAGAAAAGAAATAGTGGATAGCCTTGACTGCGGGCGCCTATAAAAAGACAAAAAAATCCATGCCAACAGACAAAGCTTTTCTTTCTCTCTATATTTATAACAGCCTAATTATTTTTTTACTTAGCTTTCATTTATTAGTCAATACCAACAATGGGGATTGAAGAAGTCGGGTTCGTGCTGTGTAATAAGAATCAGGCAACAGGTAAGCTGTTTCATTGTAGGGTGGAGGTCAATTCTACGCTAGAAGAACTAGCCAAAAAGTTTCAAACAGAGAGTGTGACCTTTAATGGATGTAAGATACAACTATGCCAATCAGATGGTCAAGACGCAGAACAGACGTCAACAATAGATAATATACGCAAGGACAACGAAGTAGGAATCAGGGTACTCAATTATGGCTTGCTAAGCTGTGGGCATGTATTCAAAGAAAAGTCAAAACTGGCGGGCAAAATCCTCTATGGAACCGGACTGGGGCAATAAAAGCTAGTATATACTTTATTGTTAAATAATAAACACCTCACATATAATACCTAGAGTTATAGCCATAGCCATATTCATGTTCATACTCGTAACACCGCGCCTTGACCTTGCCAGGCGGGCACATGATGGCAGGCAGATAGTGCGACGGCTTGAGATCGCCCAGGAACTTTTCCATCCATGGCAGTGGATACACATCCAGCACCGATATATACAGGCCGAGCTTGGCCCGCGTAATAGCAACATAAGCAAGGCGGCCCTCCTCGCGGTAATGCTGCTCTACGGGCGACTCGTGGGTAGCAGTGTTCGTCTCTCTGGCGACGACCTTGTCGGCATGGCTCACGTCGCGGAACTTCATGGGGGGAGAGGTTCTCGATGAAATGCGGAATAAAAACATGCTTCCACTCGAGGCCCTCGGCCTGGTGCACAGTGGTAATAACAACAACGTCGTTTTTGTCCTTGGATTTGCCTTTGCCGTCACCCTTCACAATGCCCATGCCCTCAGACGACGTCGACAGCATGCACAGCTGGCCAGAGAACGCCTGCAGCAGCATCTTAGAGCATGGGCCGCGTGGGTTGGCCATGTTTTCAGGTGCAAACGACGATTCACCCTCGTGCTGTGGCGGGAGGGCGTCAGGCGATTCAAGAAAGCCTTCGAGGATAGCCTCGACCATCGTCCACAAGCCGTCGGTGCCCTTAACCGCCGCAGCCTTGCCCCGGATGGGCGCAGTCTTGGCATGGAGTGAGACTGCACCTTCAATAGCTGCCCAGGTCGGGCTGTAAGGGTTTTCTCGGCAAGTCCCAGGACTGACATTGTCTACATGCTATGGATCACGAGAGCCCTCATACCGCCAAGTATTGTGGTGCGCGAGTCGTTATCGTCGGCGTGTCTTAGCTGTAATGTACTTAGCATCATAGCGTTGAGATATGCTAACCACGCAAATGAGGCGCACGCCATGTCATGCCCGTTAGAGTGCTTGGCAGTCGCGAAAGGGTACAACCAAGCCAGGAGTCGGCATGCAGACGAGAAATCTTTCCATGGCACAACTGCGACTCCAAATCACTACACAACTCACGCAGTATCCTTTGGGAGGGCTATAAAATATGACTTTGCATATGTCGCAGAAGGTGTTGAGGGTTGCTCATGCAGAGAGCGTAGATATATTCAATTATGGATGGCGCGACGCCAAAGCTATTCACAGAAGCCAACGCTGGAGGAAGCGCAAGGAACATTCAAGAGGCAAGCGATCTACCAAAAACCCTCGCAGACCGCCGGTCCAGCACCACCAGAGTGTTAGCGATTCGCCACAGAGCTTTAGTTGCTTCTTAACGAGTGTCAGGCTTTAAAGCTTTAGGAACATTCTTGTGCTCTTCGGGCGTCTTAGTTACCAAAGTCAGTGCATGTATACCGCCCTCCATCGCCATCTCGGCCTTTAGTAACGAGTATATAAAGCGCTGTCGCTGAATACGGTTTTGTACAGAAAACATCTCCGACACTACGGTTACTTTGAAGTGCGTCTCTGTGCTATCGACATCTCGCATAGCCGCATGATGCCGGTGCTTGTACGACTCGTTTTCAATGTTTAGCACCGTGGGGTTGCAGGCGTCTGTGATATTTTTGCGAATAAGCTTCTCCATCGGTCCGGGCACAGGTTTGGAATGCGTCGACATTTGCGTTAGAAACAGTCGTCTGGCGGGAGATAAAACAATATTACGCATGCACAAAAGCCACAGGTAAAAGTACAATAAAGACACAATAGAAAAGTGAAGTGAGCAAAGGAGAGAAAGTCTGACACCAAACTCGAGGAGCGACTGGCTTGCTAATCATTAGCCGGCTAGATCTGATTCTGATCGAATCAGTCCATCAAATGATGCAGATCGGCTCTCCAAGGCAGGGAACCACCTCTCATTGGGTCTCTCTGTGCAGACCGAACATGCAATGTGCCGAAGCAGCTCATGTTATGTGCACCAATAGTGTTCTCGTTGACTTGATGCTCGCTGGCGTCGCAACTGCCCGACTGGACATCCCAATAAAATAGGCATCCAGCCTTGTATCGTAGCTGGATATCTTTGTCATTTACTCCTTGTTGAAAAGTTCTTGTTTTATAATACACACGCTCAGAGAGGTTCTTCGTAATCACTCCACGTTGCGCTCTGTGCCCACTAGCACTTGGAGGGTTGGATCAGAGCTTTCCGACTGACCCCTCCTGAATCAATATCAAGCAAGAAATCGGTCTGGCTCATCACTTGACCATTGGCTTGCTGCGGAGTGGCGAAGTTGCGTAAGAAGTGGATTGCCCTCCTCACTGCGGTTTTCTCTTTATCGTTTTTTTTTGTATTAATAATTAAATTCTCATTCTGTATTCCATTCTCAATTCAACCACTTTCTGCATCCTTTCACTCCTCAGATTCTCATACGCTTACGAAATGTCCTTCAACAAAGGGTGCAAAAGGTAAGGCTCGCCAGACAAAAACAGCACACACTCCAACCAATTTGCTGCGTTTCAAACTTTCAGAAACCACACAACTGCTTATACTAAAAAAGCGATGTGCCTCATAACATAGACTTTTAAATTCACCTCCAGAGGACGAAATTGGCCTAATCACGCCTCAACGTCGTCGCCAACGCGGTACAAACTCCACCAATACGCCTCAGACTATCCAGCCCGTCACAGAACTTAGCCTCGAGCAAGTGGAAAGGGTACGCGATGCGGAAAACATGCCTACTAGTAGCCGACCAACACGCCATTTTATCCAACCCCCACTCATTTCTGACGCTGACACCGTTGTTACCGAGCCCGAAGCTAGTGCAGTCGATCTACCACTTACCCCGGTTGGTCAAGGAGATCCAAGTATGGCCAATCTACGCCTTAGCGATTCACCCACTCGTGTATCAGGAACACGGGTGAGTCTTGGTTCGCGGTTTGCAGCTAGTTGCGGTGGCGACCGGATATGCGTCGACAAGACCCTCATTTGCAAAGGGTTCTGGGACGTGGTGGACGATACTTCTCGGATTTGTCTCCCACGCCGGTCTGGAAAGACTTTTAACTTGCAAGTGCTTCAGCTATTCTTTAGCCCGTTGCCCGAACTCGATTGCTTGGGTATACGGCCAGACGACGATGATTCCAACAGTGCCATCACGCTCAGCCGTGCGAAACGCGAGTCGTTTTTCAACGAGTCACTCTTGAAAAAGCTGCATCCCGAGTTTTTCGACGAGCACTTTATGAAGCACCCAGTCGTTTTCATCTCGTTCGACTCGTGCAAACGTAGGTCATCTGGAGGCATGGTTAAGCGTTTGTGCAATGCCATTGCTCGTTCGGCGCAACACCATTTGGACGAGCTCAAACACTCTAAAAAGCCAGTCCGTTCTGATGCGTTAGACGCCGAAAAGAGTTTGCGCACATACTTGGAGAAAGCTGAACAAATCGGTACCATGTCTGATAACGACGCAGCACAATTTAGTGAACAGCCGTCATTTCTATTTGGTGCACTATCGAGGTTCGTTCGTCAGCAGTTCGGAGGATATATCCTGCTTGTCGACGAGTATGATATTCCGTTTCTAACGCTACTCGAGGGTACTTGGGATGAAGTCGACAGAGATGATTCATCAACTATGCTCGAAACGCTGTTCCAGGATATGTTTAAGGTATGTAATCATCAAATTTTTTACACCACAGATGAGAGATTAGGTTGGTGGCACTAATTTTACTATGTTGTTGTCTTGCTTTGTATTTAGGGTAACAGTGACAAGCTCAAAGGATTAATGACTGGCGTTTTCGAAATGTCGTTGCTCAAGGTCGGCTCGGGGCCAAACAATATCAAGGATATATTCCTTATCCCGACATCGACGACAGACATTACCAGCTCGCTCCAGGCTTCACAAGTGCGCCATTCACGGGGCGGCATTGATGCGCTTTCTGACGCTTTTCTGTTCAACGCAACAGAGGTTAGACTGATGCTCGTAAAGTGCACTGAGGAACAGTATACCCAGCTCGCCGAGTACTACGATGTCACCATGGCCACAATACGGGAGTTTTACAACGGGTACTACATTGGCCGATTCTGCGGAAAGTACAACCCCTGGTCCGTCTGCTCATATCTGGAAAAGCTATGCGAGAACCTCCGGTTACAGGCAGAACTAAACCAAGAGTCTGTCACTAGTGCCATTAAGTCCAGTGCGGAGAGGTTTTGGGTTCGAACTGGTTCTACCAAGCTCATAACGAACCAGTTCAAGAAGCACTACACCGAGGCCACCTGCCTCTTGCAGATGTTGATCGGCGAGTACGAAGAGCATAGATACCTACCCGTTGAGGAGCAGCTGGCGCCATCGGATACCCCGCGAGCATCGATTAAGCTTGGCAACGCTAAGCTAGTGGCCTCATACTTTGAGGGTGACCAGTTTTCCGATGCTGCATTTCTCAGCATATGCCTCCAAGCCGGCTATCTGACTCGCCGCACTGCTCGGACTGTCTGCATTCCGAATGAGGAGCTTGTTCTTGCGTGGCGCAACATGCTGGCAGAGCTTGTTCTTGGTGTAAAGTTGTCCGATACAACTCGTGAACTGGAGAAGGGTAAGCTATTAATGGAGCTCTGGCGGAATAACCCAAAGCCCCTGGGTGATCTGATAGTTCAGTCGCACAGTGCATTAGTTGGCCACATGAACTTTAGAGAGAAGGATTTTGCAAACCACGCAGCAAATTCTGTCAAGGCTGCAGCTATGTTTGGCGCTCTGTCCCACCCTCGTGCAAAGCTCGGCATGCTCACAGACACTCTGATTCATCACGAACTCGCTGCTGGAGATGGCCGGTGCAACATGGCGTTGCACTTGGCTAGTACAACAAACAGGGCCAAACAATTCGGGGTTATTATCGAATTCAAGCTCATCGAAAGTACCAGGTGCAATGACATGGCACACTGCCTTGAGCGCGCACGCGCGGGATTAAGGCAGATCGAAGAGAAGAATTACAGAAATTGCATCAGTGACTGTCTCGAGCGTATGGACATTGGATTAGCAATTGGCAGCGGCGCAGCTACTGCGGATTCCAAAGTGTACAGACGCGCTAATGTCAACAGTCCCTGGTTGCAAGTTGAGTCACTATTGCCTACTCGTGCTGGTTGATGTCTAGTTCATTGCACCTATAAGTTGAAAATATACAAGTGAAAATTGAAATATTATTACCCTTTGGGATGTATCTCCAGCAAAGCGCACTATCCACTGCCCTGCCTTAAATACTCCACGTGTACGACGCAACAAATGATATAAAATCCAATTAATTTTAAATGCTAAAGTCCTCAGATGAAATATTTTCCTCTATGTCGCTTTGGTCAGATGTAACTCTGGATGTATCAGTGTGTGCATCTGCACCGCCCTGTCCAATCGCAAAACGTCAGCACCTATTACACGCAAGTGACATTTATGCAACGTTGATGGTTCTACATAAGAACGATTTGGCCAGTGCGCACTAAATCGCACTAGTTATCGATAAGATTTACACCCGGTAACTTTGCAGATGCTATATTTCTAAAGCGGCTCACGCCTGGCACACTTGGGTAGACAACTGCACTCCACACACGGCACTCATGCCTCTCTCAGTTCGAAGTGGTTATGCCAAGATCCGCACCATTTCCACCCCACCACATATGCATGTATCTGCAGATGGCCCATCTCTGTATGGTTGGGTTTCGGAAAGTGCTCGGCGTGGCTTGCAAATCCCAATTCAGACAACGTCAACAAGCAATCGCGGGCTCTGGCTCTAGTTCCCTTTTCTTCTCTTTAATTTTTTTACTTGGACATTTATAATTTGCAACAAAATGCACGCTATTTCACCTTTGCAATTTCTCCCACCTCACGTCGTGCGACTAATTATCAACCACGTCGTAGGCAGTAGTCGCCTGGTATTTGATGGCGTCTATATCAGCTCTTACGAATATTTGATACTGTTAAAGCCGTTGCTGTGGGTTAGTGGCAACTTTCGTGCTGTTGCTTATCCTCTTTATTGCAGCTACTTTGGTGTAGTGGTTGGTGCAGCCTCTCAAATAAGACCCAGCAAGTCGACCTCACATAAAGGCCACATAGGTCTCGGCCACTCTGTGCATCGGATGGCTAAAGAGTTGTGTTTAGATGCAGATGAGAGTGAAATTTACTCTGGCGCAGCATTGGAAGACCTGTCTAGCAAGATTCCCAAGAATTGTGTATTTCCGCTTGTTCGCACTTTTACACTCATAATTGGATCGTATGCGATTGGAAACGTGCGTGCGTTGGATGGTTCCAATGGATTGAGTTCATCGGAAGACAAATGCGAGGGGTATCGGGCTCACACTATCGCTTTCGTAATGCGGGTCAAACAGGTGCTTCCCAAAGCCACCGAGGTTAGAGTGAAGTTGCGCAGCTCTTTCAACTCTGACCAAGCTTGTGGTGGCCATCTTGAGGAGTTGGTCTCGCAGCTATACCGGCTTGGTACTCGCATAGAATACAACTGCGGAAACAGTAGCGGTTTTCTAGGGGAATTGTCATTGGACGATATCCACGAACTGGTTCATATCCGCTATGTTGATGAACGTGGCGGCTTCTCAGTTATACAATTGGCACAGCAAAATGCACAGACGTTGCAGTCTGTGTGTCTCAACACAGATGTTTCCGAAAACCTGGCTGATCTTATTCAGAGTCCCGACTGCGGCTACACAACTTACCCATGCTTGCACACCCTGAAGCTGCGGGATTATGAGATGCAGGACGAATCAAGGTCGCTTGCCTTTCCTGGAGCGGCGCCATTTCCTTCGCTTCGGCGTCTAAGCGTTAAACTTCAATGCTCACTTGGCGATGACGCATTATTCAGAGGCAACGCGGCTTTACTGGAGAGCTTAGTGTTGAGAATTGACAGCTCTACTGTATCTATGCTTCGTCAACACCGCGTATTTACGCCAACCAGTCATCCACGGCTGCAATGTGTTGGTTTTGAAAGTTTGAATGGATATGTGCCCGACACATTTGCCACATATGCCGAAGCCGTTAGATTTACCCTCAGTATTGGTCCACGGGCGCCCGTACGCATAATCAAAGGATTAGCCTCTGCAAATGGGCTACTGC
Source organism: Coemansia furcata (assembly GCA_027579525.1). Lineage (NCBI taxonomy): Eukaryota > Fungi > Kickxellomycota > Kickxellomycetes > Kickxellales > Kickxellaceae > Coemansia > Coemansia furcata. The sequence continues at coordinate 10,290 of JANBUP010000025.1, read as the reverse complement.
CACCTCTCGCATCACCTGGCAACCACTCGTGTATCCAGGTCCTGTCGATTCCAAGCACCATACTTAATATTTGGCAAGCTATTTCTTTGATCGAGTCGCTGCCACTTTTATCCGATCTACACGCGCCATGTCCAACAGTTGGCACAATGCCCGATGGCATCAACAAGGTCATGCTTCCCGAGTATGTGGTATCCACATGTGCCCCGATGGGCGAGCGATTCAGGTGTTGGCATCTCGGCAATCCTTCGGTTGTAATTCAAACGGATACCGTTGCGTGTATAATGCTACTGGCACTGTTATGCCCCAACTTTGGCATATCTGTTCATCAGACACGGCGCAAGTCGTTCATGGGGATATTGAAGAGGACTATTGACTCGGTCAGATTCAGGCCATATGCACCTCGCTTGCGTCGCTTGTCATGTGATCGTTGACAGACCCGCTAAAGTATATATTACTTGTCGCATGTGCTGAACTGTGGTTTAATTATCGCTAGGCATTTAGTTTTTACTTTATGTGACGTCATCAGTTATTGGCTATAAATCAGATCTAAAACGTAAGATTTGGAATCGATTGTCTTTTGCTCAATCAAGTATTGACAATGAAACGGTAGCTCGATCCCTACTCGTTCTCCTCTCTTCAATTTTCTCACAATACCTGTTTCGTAATCCACTTGATAATGCCTACTTTGTCGCCACTACAAACTCTCCCACTGCATGTGGCCCGGATGGTAGTGAAACATGTCGTAGGCAACAGCCGCTTGAAATTTGATGGAGTTGACAGAACCGAACATGGGCACGGACAGCTTCTGCTGCCGCTGCTGAGCGTGTGTCACAATCTTCGGTCAGTGGCGGTCTTTCACTATAGCAAAATCTTCACGATCCGCATCGCGCCCACCTCATACGAAGGCAGCGCACTGCTTTCGTATTGGATGTCCCACTTTGGAAGCACCAGCTTTCCTACTTACCTGTATGCGCGCGACGTGTATTTCCACTTGGACTATTTGGATATATGCCGAGGGACGGCGATGGACGTTCTGAGTCGCAAGCCGTTTAGCGATTGCACGTTCCCTAGGGCGTTATCGCTGTTTGTCGCGCTCATGCCGCGTTCCCCAAAGTCAAGTATGATTGACGGTAGAATTACGCCGTCAACTATCGAGTCCAATATTAGGGAGTTCGTGAGGCATATTAAGAAAGCGGCGCCCCTCATCCGGAAGGTCCTCATATCGACGACTTTTAGCTCCTCGGACATACCGCAGGTTTACGAGCATCACTGGGGCAGTCTTGTCAAGCAGCTTGGCCAACTTGCCGATAATGTCGAGTATAAAATCTATAGCAGGCCCATGCGTCTGGAGATGCAGCCGGCGGGGCTGAGCTATCTGATGTATGCGGATATGGATAAGAAAAACGATGACAGCACATTGGTATTGCAGATAGCGCGGCGCAGCGCGTCGACCCTTCAATACCTGTGTATCCAGTTCTCTAAACTTGACGACATCTCACCCCTTATTCAGAGTGCCGCCGGCGATGTCCAGTACCCACGCTTGCACATGCTAAGACTGGAAGCTGCGGCGACTTTCAGTCTAACAAAGTGGCCCACTCATCCAGGCGTAGTGCCATTCCCCAGGCTCCAGCACCTGACTATCGAGACTGAGTATTGTTTTGGGGATGATACGCCATTCCGAGGCAACGCCCGCAGTCTCCTGTACCTGGATCTGAATCTGGGGCCCAAGTTGGTTGAGATATTGAAGAGACACGGGGTGTTTACTCCTCTCAGCCACCCAAAGCTGCACTGCGTCAGGCTTGGACAACGTTCGTTGCCAGAGCAGAAACTGTTTACGACAAATGCCAAGTACATCCGGTATGTGCTGAGTATCGGGCCGCATGCGCCGGTCCGCGACATCAAATGTAGCCTGCACGCACCCTTATTCAAATCCCTAGTTCCGATGTTTGGCGAGTATGCCAAAATCCAGGTCCTGGAGCTGCCGAACACACCGCTGATGTTTTGGGACGTTATCGAGCTGACCAAGGCGCTGCCTCTTCTATCTGATCTGTGCACGTATTTTTCGCCAGGCGCCGATCTCCCCGACGGTCTCACTGAGCGGGAGCTTCCTGTGTACGTGTGCAAAAATTACTATCCAGCGGGAAAACGGTTTCGCTGTTGGCGGCTGCTGATATTGCAGGGGCAGAACTTTGAGTTTGCTGCAAAGTCAGTCCTGCTTTTGGCGCTGGCTTGTCCTAACTTTGACTACGCAGCTGTCCCGGCGGCTAATCGCCCGTTGTTTATGGCGCACATGAAAAGGATTATTAGGGCGGATGAATTCAAAGAACACGCGTCGCGTCTGCGGCGTCTGCTGTTTGGTGGATGGAAGAACAAGATCACTAGTGTCAAAGCGGCTCAACCAGAGATGGACCTCATGTCGCTACTGACGGCGCTGGCCGGCTAGCCTCTAATATCACATTGGTATATAGACTGCAGTGATGTCTATTATTTTTAATTCACTAGTGCTACGGTCAGCCAAAGGCTAACGTCGTGCTGGGTAGATGGCCATTTCGGCCCAATCTTGGGTATATTTATCCGAAATCAAAATAAACGCGGGCTACTAAGCTCTTCTTACCCCTAGAGAAACTTAATCGAGAAGCACTTGGCCGTTTTATGAGGGATGTAGGCGGGTGGGCACCCAACACTACGGTTAGCCTTTGGCTAACCGTAACATTATATCGAGAATATCCTTCTATTTGATAATTCTAATCAAATTGATGGACCATCGATTTTTTCCATACACTGTTGGTTGCAGGTGTTCAACAGCTGGTATCATTTTGATCCAGGCGAATACGAGCTCAGCGGAAAGGTATCTTTCTTAAAACTCGACAAACGCACTGTACGGCTGCTCACTTATTACAAAGTTCTCTGAACACAGACACCTCAAGTGTCATTCAGGCTCCGATTGTTAACGTTACTCTTCAAAATTCAAAAGTTACACTGAGAGAAAACTGATTTTTTCTTGGCCGGTTAATTTATTTTGATTTATGAATTCTAATAAAACTGCGCCCAAAGACTAAAAAAATTTCGCAAGAAAATTCCCATAAAATTGACGTTAGAGCAACACTAAAAGAACAACGTGCATACGGCAGGAACTGAACCTAAACCAGCAAGGTAAGGAGTAGGGTAAATACCCAAGCGTTGACCCCTGCCAAACAAAACGTACGTATTGGCGTTAATCCCAAGCTACTCGTACCACCCCTGTCGAGTTACACACTCGGTTTCTCGGATGGGAGTATTTAAATCTCCAACTAGAAGAATTAAGAAAGAGCATGCTGGAAGTAAGAACCTTACTGTTTTACTTTGTCATACCCAGGCACTCCGCATATGAAATGCAACAAATATATTCGTAAATGGATTGAGAATGAAAGCAACTATACTCTTGTCACTTTATTTTGAAAACTAATAAAATAGCCAAGTATACCGAATTTACTCGGGTGGACTGTGCAAGCTATTAGATACCTTCAGACTGTCGGTGATGCGAGAGTCGGTATTCCCAGTCATAGTAAACATTATATACTTGTAATATTCTCTCAGCTCACCCGGAAGGATGCCAAGAAACAAGTGGCTGTTATGCACATTCCGATTAAGCATATACATGGCGACAGCGCCGTCCATGTCGTAAACAACGTTGATATCTCCATCAGCCAGGCATCTGATGTTGTACTCATCAAAGCATTTTTCAGAATGGTCCATCGAAGATTGCACGCGACTGTCATTGGAGAGATATATGCACACGTCCCGAATCCATTGTTCTGCCATAGTGTACATCTCGACGTCAGACAGCAGCCGTACCTCTTTATTGGTGGCTACTCTTACCAACTCCAACTGCTTTTTAGTTAGCGCCGTAAACAACTCGCTTAATAAGGGGCCCGTCATCTGCTTAACCGGCATACAGACAAGAGTCATCAGAGAAAAGCACATGAGTGGGGCGGGCACGGCGGCGTTCTGCTTGAGGAGTCTATCCAGACTCTTGTGCGCTGTCAGAAACTCAGAGTCCTGATGCTGAAGGAGATTCGAATAGAATTTTGAGTGATGTGGTACGAAGAACTTGAACCCAGGAGTCTTGGCCAGTCTCGTGTTAAACGTTGCCGGATTAATATCATCGGAATACAGCTGACAACCAAGGATAAACTCGTATAGCCTAGGTAATATTGGCAATACCAGGAATGGGAATGGCCTGTGTATAGCCGACAGTCGCGCCGGTGTTATCTCATTGCCTGAGACATCGAGGATCTGGCTCGTCAAGTGATCCCGCTTTCTGGTCAATGACTCGACATTTGATCCAGACTCGCTGTCATCGTCAGAAGATGACACCACCACTACGATACCAGCTTTCCGAGTGCCTACCCTTCGGCGTTTGGGTGCCTGCGAAGATTCTGGTGCGTCATCGCTTGAAATTGTGCCCTTGTTTTTGGGAGCTGCAATGGTATGAATAACAGGCTGGGCTGCCAAGGGCCAGCAGGGAGGAGGGATGGAGCCAGTACCAGCTGGAGTAGCGAGGTCTGTTTGGACAGTGGGTGTGGCCGCCACAGTGGCAGCAACCATTCGAACGAGACGAATAAGCACATCATCAAGCTTACCGCCCATCATGCTCAGATATTGGACTATCTGTTCAATGGTGAGAGCTACAGGTTCATTGCCTCGGTCAATGAGCACGTTGATGCTAGCAATAAGGCGGCTGAGCTCGTCGCTCTCCATTTTCAAAAGAAGGTTGGCAAGGCGTGGAAGCATAAAAGGTATATAATAAAAAATAAATTATGTTGCGTTTGTAAGTAATAGAGCGAGTGGGAGTGGGCTAAGGTGTTAAAAGGGTGGATATGGCTTTAGAAATGAGATGATAACTGAATGTCATAAAAGAACAGGAGGCGAGAAGAAAAAGCAGACGTTGTGTATATTCGACGACCCACCATTACTATGCCTTGAGGGATGTTCCACTGGCATTATTGACATGCCTGAAAAGCCACACCTGAGAGTGCAAACCCAACCTGGCCCAGCAGGAGCGATCTACAAATCCGCACTTCACACTGAGCGCCACTTGTTTGATGACAAACCATTGGGCAAAGATAGGCGGCATGTTGCCAAAACATGCAATTAGGGTACACATAATTGCCGGCATGCATGAGGGTGTTGGCTGCCCATGGCCAAAAGAGGCATTCATATAAGCCACCAGTTGGTGGTAGATTCGAATCGCTAAAAATCTGTAATACATAAAAGTCTGTTTATATGGTGAAACATCAAGAGGCTATGTAAAGTCTTGTTTAAAGAATGATGCCACTTGAGCCAAAGCCGGGCCAATGCAGAAGCAGTAGGGATACTATCCAATACAAATGATCCAGTGATCCAGATGGGTAGTTTACAGGCAATATGTGACTCTGCATACTTTGTATCTTAAGCAACATAGCAGCATGATTGTTGCGGTGGCGAATAGCGCGGCCGATGGACTGGTTAACAGCACGCATGCACAGAGATTGGTACAGCTCACTAGCTGGGCAAACAATGACACATTGTCAGGGTGTTTATGCATTTACCGAATGGGTACATGCTTGCGGCATACACTGTCTCCTAGAACTATTGGCAGGATTAGCGCCTACACGACCTCTGGTGTACAATTCAACTCGCAATTACCACCGAGTCACGTCAGTACGGGTCATGAATCAGTTCCTGCGTGGACAGAGCCCTGCGCATGGTGCCTATTCTCGACGTCTGCGGATACTTTGTTAGCTTCGCCATAGCCATGCCAGTTGTGCGCTACTCCTTATGCTTGTATGTCTGACACCTCGACCCCTTTAATTGCTGTTGTACGTGGCTGCCGCTGCATCAAAGTATAAAAAGAAACGTCATCTATATTGCGCGGCGCGCGCGCTGCTCAATGTTTTTTTTTTTTTTTTTTTTGACATGGCCTTTAAGCATAAATTTATTGATTAGACAAAATAAAGCTGTCAATCTCCGAGGTGCATATGATCGGATGCAGCCTGGGCGTTGGTGTCGACGCCTTCGGCTGGCTGTTGGTGATACTGAACGATAAGAGAGAGGCGGAGGGCCACGAGTTGAGGGTCGTTTGCAGAAAGAGATCTTCCTGCTAAGCTCGTCTTCGCCGGGAGCAAAGTGATACCACCGGTTAGACACCGTTAACCAGCGTTTCGTGAAGATGTGTGGGAGCCTTGACAAGAGAATAAGTATAGTATAAGTCTTGTAGAATGCGAGATACGACAGGCGAATTCCAGCGGAGGAACATGGCCATGCCGTTGAGCCTTTTTGCCGTCTAGTGACAATTCAGCGCGGAACGTGGAATATCTCCCAAACTGCCAGGCCAGACTGGTACGTAGGATTGAAGTGAGGTCTATTATTTTAAATGCATTATTGACATGTAATCAATGCAGATTGATGTGCAGCCCGCCATTATTGGCTCAATCATTGGGTTGCTCCCAGCCCTTGAAGAACTGGCGACTATGACGGCAGTGGTAGGCGAAGCATTGGTTCCTCCTGAGGAGCTCCCCGTCTATGTATTAAGGGCGTATGGTTGTGTGGATCGCCGGCAGTTCCAGTGTTGGCGCATCGAGCACCTGCTGTTTGACATAGAATTGGCGACGTGCGTGTTGCTCTTGGGACTGGCATGTACCAACTTTTACTACGTTGTTGGGGGGTGCAGGCGATGGGCGGCAGTGGCTGCAGCGCATGGTGAAGTACAAATTGGATGAGGAGCCCGGAGTTCAAACAGTATGCGCGGCGGCTGAGGAATATAAGGATCAAGTGATTTAATCTAATACCAGCCAATAAACGATGGACACACGAGGAGAAGAAGTAGTATACAACGAAGAGTAAGTGGCATTACTCTTTCCTCTGCTCTTTGCATTTTCCACTAAATATTAAATATTTTATTTTTGAAAGATGGCTTCGTCATTCGGACCTCGTCCCCTGTTTCCCACGGAAGCCGGCGCCACGCCCCATGTGCTGCCGTCATTGGCTTCGGTGACGCTCGTCGACGGGCTCCTCCACTGTACGACGCACACTAAGCAAGTATGCCTGGAGTGTAACGTAGACTACTCTACGCACAACTTCCTCACGCGGCAGCTAACAGCCAACCGCGGGGCGCTGCCTCCGCCGAACCCGCAATTGGCAGCAGCAATCCAGAAGCTAAAGACCGAGGGCAACGACCAGTTCCGCGCGCAGTGCCATTTCGAAGCGGCGCAGAAGTACACGGAGGCCATCAACGTAGCAGCGCAGCGGCCCCTGTGGGACTCTGCGCAGACGTCGATGGAAGAAGTAGCCGTTCTAATGTCCAATCGCGCGGCGTGCCTTTTGGAATTGGGCCACGCATCCGAGGCGTACTGGGACACGGAGGTGGTGACCAGGCTGAAGCGCGCGTGGAGCAAGGGCCATTTCCGCATGGGCAGGGCGCTCCTGGGGATGGGGCGGTGCGGGCAGGCGGCGCTGGAGTTCCAGGTGGGCAGCCAGCTGGACCCTGAGGCGCGCGAGATGCGGGCGGCGGTGGAGAACGTGCAGCAGTTTGTTTAGAGATTTAGGGTTTGAAATACAAGGTGCTCCAACTGCCCGTAGAATTTCTGCGAATCCCCCGGCAACGCCGTCCGCAACGCATCAACACCCAGAATGGATGCTGCACCCATGGTGGTTTCCATCAGAGCGACAGCCATCACGGCATCTTCCTTGAGTACTTTGTCGCGGAACATCAGGCGTGCGTGGGCCTGCGCCAGGCGGATCAGCGATTCCAGCAGGCGGATGGTGGTGCGCGACGCGTTGGCGGCATCCCGCTGGCGCTGCAGTTGGTAGTACCGCGTCAGCACGCGGTCGCTGGCGGGCGTTGACTGCGGGTGGATGGTGGTTTTGACGAATGCGATGTACGCCTGCAGCTCATCGAACGACCACGGCACGCGCTCCTCTCCCTCGTCCCTCTGGCCCTCGAGGATGAACGACGACACGCGCTCATCCCATAAGGGGTCTGGGGTGTCGAGGAGAACGAGTACGAGGTCGAAGCGGCTGAGCAGGGGCGACGACAGCGCCGTGTTGATCTGCAGCGACGCCTCCAGATCGTACTTGGCCTTGGGGTTCATTGCGGCGAGCACCGAGCACCGTGCGTTGAGGCGGCAGACGATGCCGGCCTTCGCCACGCTGATGCTCTGCTGCTCCATCGCCTCCAGCACCGTGCCCTTCTCGGAATCGCGGATGCTCCCAAACTCGTCAATACAACACACCCCGCCATCAGCCAACACCAGAGCGCCTGCCTCCAGCTGCCACTCGCCGCCATCCCTGACAGCAGTCACCGTCAGGCCGGCTGCCGACGACCCGATGCCGGTGGTGAGGACGGAGCGCGGCACGAGCTTTGCGGCGTACTTGAGAAACTGCGACTTTGCCGTGCCGGGATCCCCCACCAGCAGAAGATGCGCCTCCCCACGCACCCTGAGCCCCGCCGCCGCGTCGGCCCGCGCCACGCCGCCGATCAGCACCAAAAGGGCCGCGAGCTTCACGAAGAACAGCCCGTACACCTGCGGACACATGCTGCCGACAATCGTGTCGCGCCCCACCATCGGCGCAGCTGCCTGCTTGAGCCAGAACGCGCGGAAGCCCTGCCGGAAGTCGTTGGTGGCTAGGGGCCCGTCCCCTGCCCCCGTCTCGATGGAGGTGGCGTGCAGCGCCAGCGCAATGTCGGGCCGCTCGCCCACCGTCAGCGCGCGCCACCTGCGCACGAGGGTGCCGGTGATGCGCGCTGCATCGCCGGATTTTGCAACGTCGACCAACGACCCTTCGAGGATGACCATTATGGAGCGCGGGATGGTGCCCAGCGCCAGCCGCCCCACGTGCTCCTGGATCTTGATCTCCTGGTAATCCGAACAACAAAGCCCCCCACTGCCCTCCATAGGTGCGAAGCTGGTGGAGTTGCAATAGTCCTCACCCCCTGCCAAGCACCGCGCCGGCTTGGGTATGTGGTGGTACTGCTCCAATTCGGCTCTAATGACGAAGGTGCCGCGGCATTTGAGGCACGCGTACGTCTTCTGCGTCTCCATCACTTTCACCATCCCCGTGCGGATCACCGTCCCAGTCACCGTCAGCAGCCGCCCTCCGTCGCCCGTCCCCGGCATCTTGGTGCGCTGCAGCGCCACATGGTTCGGCAAATGCGTAATATGCACGCGCGCCCCCTCGTTGACACGCTTGCCCAGTTTGCGCTGTGCCGATACCAGGGCCTGGTGGAACAGGGGAAGGAATATTGTTGACCGTTCTAACACTAATTGCGCGAGGTCTATGTTGAATTCTATTAGTCGGCCCATGTCTACGTGTAACGCGTCGTCTAGGTCGCTGATCTCTGTCGCGTAACACGTCTCGAGAAACAACTGCATAGCTCCCACTGTCGTAGTTGTTTCATCGGCATTGTCTAAATTCATAATAAAATAAATAAATAAATTAAAAAAAGAATATGGAATTTAGGAAAGAAGCAACCTACGCAGCAACAAAAGCCCTCAAGAAAATTGATCCAGAACATAAAAATAACAAAAACTGATTAATTAAATCAGCTTTTATCCACCTCCACCGCTATTTTGCTCGCTCTCCTGCACGTCATGGTGCACGATCTTGCACGTCACCAATATCAGCGCCAGCAGGGCCTCGTCCACCCTCTCCATTACCTCCAAGACGCCCAGCTTGCTGATGCGCAGCCTCGCCCTCGTAAACTTCGCCACCACACGGCCCCCCTGATCAGTCAGCGTCCATGACGAGCTCATAGCGGATACGTGCCAAGTGAACTCGTTGCTGGAAAAGTCTATGAACTTCCACCCCAGCTTCCACATCCCCGCTTGCTTAGCCTTGGTCGTCGCGCCAAACCCCGTCAAAGACATGGTGCGTGCTGTAAACCCTTCGTATTTCCCCGTTAACAGCGTCTGCGTGTTGGCGCATCTTATAAGCTCCATGCTACGTGTGTGCCGCGTTATCTCGTACAGGGCTTGTCCCTCTTCTTGTGCTGATGTCAGGTTCTTGTGGTCATTGGGGAATACGAGTGTGCTGCGTGTAAATGCTCCCTTGTGGTATAGTGAGTAAACAGACATTGTCAAAAAATTATAGGGAAAGAAAGAAAACCTAATAAAAATGGCCCAGCTTGCCTTATAAAAACCTCTCGTTTTTTTTTTTTGCCAAGAACCCTCACTTTGTACAATCGACGTCACCACCCCCCTACTCCACACATCACATTAGACAACTGCATGCTATATATAGAATACCCCTTGCTTATTGATATCCGACTGA
>JANBUP010000024.1:0-32482 GCA_027579525.1 Coemansia furcata | reverse complement strand
AATGTACAAAAATTTAGTCCAAAAATTGCCAAATAAACAACACATACATGCACATACAATTCAATATACAATATCACATACATTTTAAGAGTCTCCTTGACATCTTGGTCGATATTGCTAAGCTTGGGTTTACTGATGGGTTTGTCGCGGCCATCGCTGCCTTGTGCGCTGGAATTGCTGTTGCTGGCTTTGCCACTAGTGCCATCATTACCATCTCACGTTGTCTGCCTCTGAACGGAGACTGATGGCAGTCAATCCAGACATTCCTGCCACTCGTACCCTCCAAAAGTTCGCTGCTGCCAAGAACAAGTCGTAAATCTTCAAGTGCAAGATAACGTCAATGGTCAACAATTAGGGCACTAGCAAGATTGCCTTGGTTATTAGCACCCACCCGATTTTCTAAATGATGGCGCATCTCTCTTATTAGCTACTATAGCTGATTTATTTTTTCAAAACATTCAGTCATTTACTCCAATCTCAATCCAACTACTCATTGACAGTATACCAAAGTCTACCAATAATATTGTAACATAAAAGCTATGGCTTTAAGCGAATTAGAGATCATGAACACAAGTGAACATTTATTACGCGACTCGAAAAAGGGAGATTGTCTTGTTTTCTCTAGATTGCGTCATTCAGTTTAATTATCACCAGGATGAACCACGCTCTTCAAAATCTCTCCAACCTTTCCCGTCGGAGTGCGCGGAAAAGAAAAGGATTGATGTTGCGACATTACTATATAGAAAGGAACAACACATTTTATTATCATGCCACGTCTCTCTCCAACATTCGCATAAACAATAAGGCAGCTGAAGATGCATGTCAAGCTGTTAATCTGAATTAAAAAGGAAAATCACTACTTTAAGCGGACAGCACAGAAGACAGCCTCTCCGACTTGTCAACATGGGCAGCCAGTAGAGGATTGGCCTCAATGACAGCAATGTGCTTGCGCAGCTCGGGGGTCAGCAAGGACTTGGCCAACTCCGAGGCTCTCAGCTGAGGCATCCATTGGTCTACAATAAGATACCTGATGAATGCGTAAGAGGCAATGTCGACGTAGGTGAGCTCGCTGCCAAAGTAGTGGCCGTTGTTGCCATTATCGCGGAGTGCCTGAGTGTTGACCTCAATATTCTTGGCAAGCAGACCCTCGAACTTGGCAAACAGCTCCTCCTTCTTGTCATCTGAGGCAGACAATCGAATGTATAAGGCAAAGAAAGTGTCAGTTATACGGTCGCGGATCTGCTCCTGCAGCGCTGCCTTCCGGGGGTCGGCCGGCAAGAAGCCGTAAGTGCGAGCGAGGTAGCGCTCGATGGTAACAGACTCGGTGAGAACCAGGTCAGTCTCGTTGTTGTCGCTCTTTTGGATCAAGACAGGCAGACGGCCGAAAGGCTGGTTGGGCTTCTCCTGGGGCCACTCGGGGTGCTCCTCAGTCCATTCGACATTGGAAGCAGTCAAAAGCAGACGGATCGTCTCGGCCATGGCGGGGGCGTTGAAGTAGCGAAGAGTGAATGAGGTCGACATGATCGGCTGTTGTTAAAAGTAGCTTGATAGCGAGTAAAGAAAAAAGCGAGTGTTGCTGCGGATGAAAGTGCTGATGGTGATGGTGTTGGATTTTGAGAATGTTGGATCTAAGCCGTGGTGGGCATTCGTTTTATATCTGACTGAAGGGGGGGTGCTGCGCAAAATTTCGTCTCTATGACGAAAACCTGCTGACAAGCGCAAGAGTGGCGTAGATGGCACGAGTTTGTTCTGTGTCCTTCGACAAGAGAAGTCAATGAGGGTGAAAGCATGCAAGTATAATGGCAAAATGGGACGAGGTTATTTGTGCGTAGAGCAGTAAACAAAAATTATACAAGGAAAAGTTGTCAGACCGGCGCCAATACAGAGTGCGGATCCCCTGCTGGCGTTGTAGCCATGCACACTCCGAATAGGAGCCCCTCTCTAGAAACAATAGGGAATTGCAAGTGTCCCTCTTCCGCATGTGCCTCTACACTGTGCATCGAATCTCCGTCGGCTTGATGTCGGGAAATGGCGGCTTTCTGTTAAAATTCGCACTCTTTAAACTTCATCCGCAGGCGACAAATTCCTTAGAATGCTGCAAAAATAATCAATTGTGCAAGAAATGTAGTAAAATGACCCTAAACCTGAACCAAATCTGCAAGCGTGCCGTTCTTGGCTGCGTAAGCCTCAAGAAGCGGATCACACTCGACGGTGACAGCAAGCTTGGCGAGCTCGGGCGTCAATTTGGCCTTGACCAGCTGCGGAGAATCTCCCAAAGACTCCATGGGCTTGACTAGGAACATCCGCAGGAATGCGTAGGTGGCGATATCGGCAAACGAGAGCGTAGAGCCAAACAAGTGCCCATTGTCGCCATTCTTGCGCAAGAGCTCAGAGTGCACGGTGACCAGCTTGTCCAAAAGCCCTTCAAACTTGGCCTGTGCCTCCGCTTTCGCATCATCTTTGACCGACTTTGGCACAAAATATGCCAATATGACATCATTGAGACGATCGCGGAGCTGCTCCTGTTGTGCCGCCTGTCTTGGATCCGCAGGCAAGAAGCCGTAGGTGCGGGCGATGTAGCGCTCAATAGTGGCAGACTCGCTAAGAATGAGGTCAGGGCTGCTATCAGCGCTTCGCTCAATTAGAACGGGTAGGCGGCCAAACGGCTGGTTGGGTTTTTCTTGTGGCCACTCGGGGTTCTCCTCGATCCATTCGACCTGGGCGGCAGTCAGCAGGAGGCGAGAGGTCTCGCCAAAGCCAGCGACTTTAAAGTAGCGAAAGGTGTAAGATGGCATGAGTGTTGAAAGTAGTGCGATTCTTGTGACAGCCGGTTGTATGGTATTTGAGATGTTTGAATCAGCCACGCGTTGAGAGGTGAAGCAGGTAGGACGTACCACCACTGCCTTTTATATTCCAAACATGCTGCAATAGCGACAGTTACCAGGATTTCTGTCTACTGCAAATGTGGGAAATGCTGGCGAATACAGAAAACGACATAAAAGAAACATGGAAATAGGTCGGTTCCAATTACAAAGACAACCATCACCACTGAAAAATAAAAGTAAACCATGGATCCAGCCGTGTAAAAATCTTGTTAATGTTACGGTTGGCCAAAGGCTAACGTAGTGTTGAGTGCCCGCTCACCTACATGCCTCATAAAACGGCCAAGTGCTTTAGTTGTATTTTCTCCAAGGGGTAAAGAGAGCCTAGCGCCCGTATTTATTTTGATTTTCGGAAAAAAAACGGACGATTGAGCCAATGGAGCCATCATTCCCAACACCACATTAGCCTTTGGCTAACTTTAGCAATATCGGGAATTCAAATCAAGCTGTGCTTAGCTGTGCTCTCTTGACAGCATTGTATCGATTCACGACCTTCATGTATAGTGGCTTCTCTGCTAATGCTAATCTGTATATAAGGAAATAGTATCAATTTTTAAAGGGGTTCGGCGTATGGAAGCGGCGCGTAGATATGCGGTATTTGGTTGTATGTGGCCAAGTCTCTCTTTGCCGTCTTTGAGAAAGGTGTATTGGGCGACGTGGTTGCTTGATGTAGTCTGCTGGAGTGCGATTTGGCTTGGACCGTGACTGCTAGCACGAGGGCGATAAGAAAAAAGAAGCGAGACATTTTATAGAGGAAAAAAAATGTGGAGAAAGAAAAATGAACCTTTCTTCTTTTTGTGGACAGGAGTTTTAATGAGGGAAACAGTAGTAATATCCATTCTTGAATACGCCTCTCCCCTCCTCCATTTGTGGAGACGAACGTTTCTGCACACGAGTAAATCTTGATCAATAATTACGGCATGTAATAAATGTGTTTGTGTTTCTTGTAATTGCTGTATCGCCTAAAACAAAAAAGGGGGGAGGACCTGTAACAAGGGAGAGGAAAAATTGAATAAAGAAATGCCGAGCCTCGGCTATTTAGTTTTCGTCAGGTGAAATACTTTTTCTTCTCCCCCGTCTATATGCACGCCAAGTTGAGGCGTCCTATTGTTGACCTAATTGAGGGACTATTGTCAATTTTTGGACATGGTTCTCAGGTGGGGGGAAGTGATCGTGTGATGAAAAAAGTGACATCGCGGGTGTGGGAGAGATGGGAAAGTAAACTGAGATATAAAAAATAAAGACTACGACAGACAAGGTCTTTGTTTTATACTCCTCCTCTATCTATATTTTTTAAATTATGTCTGAGGTCCCTAATAATGAAACCCGGCCTCTGTGGAGGCGCATACTCCAGCGACTCATAACGCGCAAGTCACTCGAACAGATACTGCACGAAGGCCGACACACCCAAATGAAGCGAGTCCTCGGGCGCCTCGACCTCATAGCCATCGGCATAGGAGCCATTATCGGCACCGGCATCTTCGTCCTGACCGGTGTAGCCGCCGCCGAGAACGCGGGGCCCGCGGTAATCCTCAGCTTTATAATCGGCAGCATCATCTCTGGCCTCTCTGCATTCTCCTACTCAGAACTGTCGTCAATGGTGCCGATATCCGGCTCAGCATTCACCTATACGTATGCGACGATGGGCGAGCTCATGGCGTGGATCATAGGCTGGGACCTCATTCTCGAATACCTCGTCGGCGCGGCCACCGTGGCTGTTGGGTGGAGTGCCTATGTGGTGAGCTTTTTCGCTGATGTGTTCAATGTGCATTTCACGAAAAAGACTACCCAGGCACCCGTCCTCTGGGACAGCACCACGCTGTCGTTCAAGGTCAATCATGGGGCGTATATCAACATACCAGCTATCTTTATCTCCCTGGCCATGACGCTGCTTCTCGTTTTGGGCATTCGCCAGGCGTCGTGGCTCAACCGCACCATCGTGTGTATTAAGCTGGTAGTCGTGTTGCTTTTCATTTTTGGCGCTTGTCGGTTTGTCAACCGCGACAACTACCAGCCATTTGTACCCAAACGTGAGGGCAACGCCTATGGCGCCAAGGGTGTGTTCAAGGGCACGCAACGCGTGTTCTTTGCCTATATTGGTTTCGACGCTGTATCGACTGCTGCTCAGGAAGCGAAGGATCCGCAGAAAGACCTGCCGTGGGGAATCTGCCTGTCCTTGGGCATATGCACGGTGCTCTATATTGCCGTGGCGGCGGTGCTCTGCGGCATCATTTCGTACCGCGAGCTGGCGGGGCAGGCATCGCCCCTGGTATATGCATTGACGTTTCATAAGAATACGCGGTGGCTGCGGATACTCATCGAGCTGGGAGCTATCTGCGGACTCTCCTCCGTAATACTCATAATGCTGATGGGCCAGCCCCGCATCTTTTTCACTATGGCGAGAGACGGACTATTCCCCCGCATATTTGGGCGCCTGCACCATCGCTTCAAGACTCCCTATGTGCCCACCATCGTGTCGGGCGTTGTCTGTGCCGTGCTCGCCGGCATCCTCCCCGTGGATATTTTGGGCGACATGACGTCGGTCGGCACCCTGCTGGCGTTTATTTTGGTTAATATCGGCGTCATCATCATGCGCTATACCCACGCCCACGTGGAGAGGGGGTTTAAGGTGCCTGGCGGCCCGTTCCTTATCCCCGTGCCCGGCGCACTCATTGCCCTCGTGGTGTTGGTGCTGTCGGATGGGCCGACGATCTACCGATTGTTTATCTGGCTGGGTATCGGCCTCGTGGTTTATGCGGTGTACGGGTACGGGCATTCGCGGATTGGTAATGGGGAGCGGTGGTCGGAGGAGGATACAGCGTATTTCCAAGACGGCGGGATGGTTTACGAGGAGGAGGGGGGAACGGCGAAAGAGACCAATGGCGGAGTTCAGAAAGGAGGAGAAGAAGAAACACGGTATGAGATGCCAACACCCCATTAATAAGGTTGATAAAGTATTAATGAAAACTAAAAAAAAAAAAAGATTATTTGAAATAAAAGAAATAGAAATTATTAAAGAGAAGGTTTATGAGCTGGATCCTACTAGCTTGTAGAATATCGACAGCACGCGCGGGAAATGTGGCTTCGCACGCACCACCAGATCCTGCGGCGTCGACGCCGGCCTCGCCGCCTGATTCGCCACCGTAGTAACCATGGGCAAAGAAGCCGTCTTTGCCGGCTCATTTTCGTCTTTCGACGTGCGCGACCTAATCATTAGCCCGCGCTTACCCAAGGAAGTAGCAGTCTTCCTCAAAATATCGAGGTTACGCGCGGGTGCCTCACTAGGCGTCATGGTCTTCGTGGCAGCGTCGGAGAAGGCTGCCGACGACTCGGCCTCCGAATCAACATCCACCACCTCTTCCTCCTTTTCCTCCGCTGGGGGGGCCTCGATGGGTGCGGGGGGTGGGCAGGGTGGGCCGCGCGCCATGCGGTGGATGGCCTCGCGTAGGGCCAGCTTGTCGGAAGCGTGGGAGAGCACCTGCGCGGCAGTATCCATCTTGAACCACGTCACCTCCGCCAACGGCATAAGAGCCTGAGTAGAGAGCCCGTTAGCAGGGCCCACAGGCAACGTGGCGGCGCGCTGCTCGAAGCGGCTCTGCGTCAGCCACGCCATGTAGTACGCCGTCAGCACATACTGGCCCGCCGTAGGCACACGGGGCACATCATCATCGTCTAAGGACGACTCGGGATCGGGCGTCATGGGCGTCGTGCGCTGCTCGATCTGCAAAGCTAGGGGCTCCACCATCTGCGGGCCGCGGTACCCGCAGCTGCTGACGGCGGGGTGCAGGTGCGAGCAGCGGTAGCCCGTGATCTGCGCGATTAGGCGCTCGGCCGCATGCGCCGGCGGCTCGCAGCCCGCCACGCTGGGAGCCAATGGCGTGTGGGCGGGGTCGGCGGTGGTGGGTAGGTCGGGGCGGCCGATGGGGAGGCGCCACTCGGAGGAGTCTGGGTAGAAAAGCAGGCATACCTCGCTGGTGGTGGGGTCGAGGAGGACACCGCCGCATTCCAGGGCATATTGGTTGCGTGTTAGCGCTATGGATAAAGCGGGGCTGGGTGGGGAAGGGGAAGATGAGCTCATGGTTTTTTGTGTTTAAGAATAGAAATATAAACCCGCGGGGAAAAAGAAGTGAAATGGCAAGGGAAGGAAGGGGAAAATGTTAGGGAAAAGGGAAGAAATAGATGTAGAGAGGGTTGCCTTTTTCTTTTCTCTCGTTTTTGTTGTAGCGTTGTAGCGCTGTAGTTGCGGTTTGACGGACGAAAAAACAACACGAGGATTTATTATGATGCGGAATATGAGAACAATAACCATCCCGGCAAATGCCGAATTGTTACAGCATACAATACATTACAATGGCACCCAAGCCTCGCATTGTTTTTTATAACGCCAGACGCTGCTCGTGGCTATGTATGTGGCTTATACTAATCACCGATCATCAAGATCACCCCCCCTCCCCCAATCCACCTCAACTTTTGCTTTTGTTTCTTTTGTTATTTATAATTTCTTCCATTAAATTAGATGACCGTAATTCCTGCGGCGCTCGCAAAGGCGCTCTCCGACAAGCTGTATGACAAGCAGCGTGCGGCCACCCACAAAATAGAACGACTAGTGCTCGATGCGCTTGACGCCGACGACGAAGAGCTCATATACCAATTGATAGCCGAATTAGCGACGGACTATGCGACCTCGGACAAGGAGGCGTCACGCATCGGCGGGCTCGTTGCCCTCGCGGCGACGGCGGTGGCACTGACGCATTTGAATATCCGGCCGTTTCTTCCGCACATGGTGCCGCCGATGGTGTCGGCGTTATCGGATGGGGAGAGCAAGGTGCGGTACTTTGCGTGCGAGTCACTCTACAATGTGGCGAAGGTGAGCCGTGGGCATATGCTGCGGTGGTTTAACGACATCTTCGATGGGCTGGCGCGCGTTACTGCTGATTCGGTGAAGACGGTGAAGGACGGGGCTGACTACTTGGACCGCCTCGTTAAGGACATTGTTGCGGAGCAGGCCGCCACCTGCCTCGACTGGTACGAAGAAGGAGAGGAGGAGGGAAGGCCGAGGGGGAGTCCCCGTTTGGCGTTTGCGCTGGAGCGGTTTGTGCCGCTTTTGGCGGAGCGCATGCACACGTATAAGCCGTCGACGCGGCTCTACCTCATCGAGTGGATCCGCGTGCTGGACTCGGTTCCTGGCCTGGATCTCATCCGGTACCTGCCGGAGTTCCTCGACGGGCTCATCCGGTTCCTGAGCGACCCGAGCGACGACGTGCGCAACAAAACGCAGAGCCTGCTGGGCGAGCTGCTCAGCGAGATCCGCGAGTGCGTAGAGCTCACCGACGCATGGGCTGCCATACCCGGGAGCCCTCCCCCTCCTATGGGACGGGTGCGGGCTAGCACGGGCGTGTCGCGGGTGTCGCGTGCGCCGTCGGCGGTGTCGTTGGCGTCGCCGAGCCGGCTCGCGTCGCCGAGCCGGTCGTTTGTATCGCTGACGTCAGCAGCGGCGGCGCTGGGGCAGGACGAGGCGCGCATGGCGGGGCGGCGGCGGATGATTCGCGCGGAGCGGCAGGCGCTGCTTTCGGGGGGCGCGGTGGCGGTGGCGGTGGCGGGCGGGGTGGACTTTGCGCGGTGCGTGGACATCCTCGTGCGGCACGTGGAGTCGAACGACCAGGAGATCCAGGGCCTGGCGCTGGGGTGGATCCGCGAGCTGGCGTGGCTGTGCCCCGACGTCATCGTGCGCTGCGTGCCGCGCCTCGTCAACGCCGTGCTGCCGTCCGTGTCGCACCCCATGCCCGCGCTGAGGCACACTGCGGAGGACGTCGCGCAGCAGCTCTACGACCTGGTGGCCGAGGCTGCAGATCCCGTGCGCACCCACGAAATAACCTCAACTGCTGCTGCGGAGGAGGGGAGTGTCCTTTCGCACGCAGTGTCGCCGGAGGAGAGAGAGCGTCCGCCTTCTGCTGTTGCTCCTTCGGTTCACCAGTTCCCAGCCGGCTCGGCGTCGCCCACGCAAAATGAGCCGCAGGTGCCGGCTCGGCCCGCCCACCCGCCAGTGCGGTCGCGCACCAGCTCGGTGCTGCAGACAGCCGACACGGCGCACTCTATAGCGCCACCAGCTGCCGTGACGCCTGCGCGCGTAGATAGCGATGATGGCGATGACGATGACAACGATGGCAACGATAGCGATGACGACGATGACGTCAGCGTGATGTATGACTCGGTTGTGGAGCCGTTTGACTACGAGGCGGCGGCGACGGCGGTGATGGAGCTGTTTGCGAAGAACGTGCACGAGCCGACGAAGATCGCGGGGATGCGGTGGCTGCTGCTGCTGCACCAGAAGGCGCCGTGGCGGATCCTGACGCCCACTGACATGAGCTTTCCGGTGCTGCTGAAGATGCTGAGCGATGCGAGCGAGCAGGTGGTGCGGCTGGATCTGGAGCTGTTTGCGCAGATCGCACGGCACTCGGCGTCGGCGTATCTGGAGCGGTTCGTGGGCAGCCTCCTGCAGATGTTTGCGACGGACCGCGTGCTGCTCGAGACGCGTGCTGCGCTGATGGTGCGGCAGCTCTGCGTTGTGTTGGATCCGCAGCGGGTGTTCTGCCTTTTTGCAAGGTTGTTGGTGGCTCCGGGCTTTGGCGGCGATTTGGCGGATCTGGAGTTTGTGGCGGTGATGGTGCAGCATCTGAGCTGGATCCTCGTCACGGCTCCCGAGACCGAGGCCCTGCGGCTGCTGTTGCGCGAGTACTCCGCGGAGCTGGATCCGCAGCTCCCGCCGCTGGCATCCGTCCGCGACGCCGCAGCCAAAGAGACGCCGCCACCGCCCCCCGCTGCGGATGAGAATGCGGGGGATTCGCCCGTGCTGAGGCCCACAAAGCAGATACGCGCACCACCGCTCGTCAAGCCCACCGGCGGTGTGCGTGCTCCCCCACGCAGCCGCAACAGCGTTGATGGTGAGAGGCTGCTGCGAGTGCGGCCCGATGCGGCGCAGCAGATGAAGCGCCGGCAGTTGGCTGAGGCTGCTGCGCTGGGGCAGCGCGGGCGGGTGCTGCTGGCGTCGGCGCTGGGGCGCGTGGAGCGCGGCGTGGAGCGCAGCCGGCTCAGCCACGCGCTTTTTCTGGCACTGTTCCCCGCGTGGAGCCACAGCCCGGCATCGGCGCTCACCCTGTGCCTGCTCTCGCAGCACTACGCCGTGGGGGCTGCGCTGGTGGCGGCGTTCGGCTCGCTGCCGCAGGACCTCACCGTGAGCTTTCTCGTGCAGCTCGACAAGCTGGTGCAGCTCGTCGAGTCGCCCGTGTTCACCTACCTCCGCCTCCAGCTGCTGGATCCCCACAGGCACGGGGAGCTGCTGCGCGCGCTCTACGGGCTGCTCATGCTGCTGCCGCAGAGCTCGGCCTTTGCCATTCTGCGCAACCGCCTCGCCTCCGTCGCAATGCCCCCCGCCCGCCTTGCTGCCGCTGCCATGGGCACCGAGCCTCCTCCCGCTCCTGCTTCCTCCTCCGCTGGGAGGGAGCCTGATGCTGCTGCGCTGAGCGCTGCTACGGGTGCTGCGCCTGCTGACGTCAACGAGCTCGTGCGGCTGCTGGCTGTGCTGGCTACCCACCCCAGTAGTGCCGATGATGACGTGGATGGCGAGCCGGCTCGTCCCAGCGCGGCGGGGCTGTTGCAGCAGGTGGCGGAGTTCCACGCTGACCCCGCTGCTGCTGAGCACGAGACTGCGGGTGGTGGTGAGGCCTTGGTGGTGTCGGCTGATACGGCGCGGCTCGTGGACGAGTACCGCGTGGTGCGCAGCAAATACGCCCAGGCGTTGGCGCGCCACCAATCACGCTAAAATAAAAGGAAATATACAGGTATATTAACTCTTTTTTCTTTTATTTATCTTTTATCTTTTATCATGTTTTGTATTACTATTCACCTCCTTTTCTTTTTGGTGGCTGTTGATGCCGCCACCCAACACTACTTCCACCAATCTGCCCATGACGCCCTCACCGCATGGATCCATGACCAGACTCGCCACGCCAAGCTACATATTCTCGCCAATATTGCGCCATTCGCCGGCGACCCCCACGCAATGCCTGGCGCCGTGTGCGCATCGCCATCGCACGCGCGTCCCGACTACTATTACGCGTGGACGCGCGACTCTGCCCTCGTCATGAACGAGATCCTCAGCTGGCCCCACGATGACGACGATAATAACACAACAGATA
Organism: Coemansia furcata; assembly: GCA_027579525.1. Taxonomy (NCBI): domain Eukaryota; kingdom Fungi; phylum Kickxellomycota; class Kickxellomycetes; order Kickxellales; family Kickxellaceae; genus Coemansia; species Coemansia furcata. The sequence goes on along the minus strand of JANBUP010000024.1, from coordinate 21,405 downwards.
TTGTGCTTGACCATTACGTCGCCTTCACGCGCCACGTACAGGCGCTCCACTCTACCTACGGCTCGGGTGAGGCCAAGTACCATATGGACGGGTCGGTGTTTGAGGGAAGCTGGTGCAATGCGCAGACCGATGGTCCTGCTATCCGCGCACTGGCGCTCATCCGCCTCGCTGAGCGCCGCCGAATGCCCCACCAGTCGGTTGACCCCATATTCAGCATTGGGGGGCCTGTTCGCGTCGACCTCGACTATGTCGCGGGTGTGTGGTGGCAGAATGGGTTCTGCGATATTTGGGAGGAGTCTCGCGGCCTCCATTTCTACACCGCCCTCGCACAGCACCACGCACTAAAGGCCGGCGCCAAAATGGCCCTGCGCGTGGGCGATAAGGAAGCCGGCGAAAGATACGCGAGGGTGGCTGCAGATATTGAAGTCATGCTAAGAGAGAAATTCACCACCACCACGCGCCCCCATCTCCCCACCACCATCGAGTGGTCGGGCGGCCTGCCCACCAAGCACAGCAACCTCGATACCCAGGTACTCCTCGCCTCGTTGCATTTCGCCAAAGAGGGCGCGTTTTCCGTCCATTCCTCCGAGATGCTTTCCACTGTGCTGGCCATTCTGCGCCGCTTCGAGTCCCTCTACGATATCAACCGCGTCACGAACACCGAGATCCACGGCATATCAGTCCCCCTGGGCGTAGCCGCCGGCCGCTACCCCGAAGACGTCTACGATGGCGTCGGCACGTCGCGTGGCAACCCCTGGTCGCTCGTAACATCGGCGCTGGCCGAATACCATTACCGCCTGGCCCTAGCCTACGCACAAACCGAGCACGTCGCCGTCAGCCCCGAGATCACTGCCCTGCTGGAGTGGACAGCCCCGTACCTTCAAAGCGGTGGGGAATTCAACGCGACTCTGCTTTACTCGCGCGACGGGCTTCAGGGCTTGCTGTCATATTTGCTGAAGGCTGGAGACCTCTATATGGCTCGCGTTGCTAGACATACAGATCGCGATCACACCATGTATGAGCAGTGGAACCGCTATACGGGATATGGCCAGGGCGCTAAGCATCTGACGTGGAGCTACGCGGCACACATGTCGGCAGCCCGCGCGCGGTCAGAGCTCATATCTACACTCAATGGAACATAAATAATTATTATTAGGCGTGTTAACCATACAGGGGAAATTGAGTTTAATAAATCCGTTCCAAACAATTAGGCTCCATATTTTGTATATTGTTTACGCTAAATGTAATATTTTTAAAAGGCGTATGGAAAAGAGAAATATATGATGCCTAATAACAATAGGTTTTTGTTTGTTTAACACACGGTTATGAGCGGATCGTCCTTACGCGGCTCAAACTTTTCTGGAACCAACGCCGGCAGCGCAGCAACCATGCGCAGGAGGAACATCTTGAACAACGAAAACTTGCCCTTATGCCCCGTCATCCTATCCACCAGCAACGCATACCTCCGCATATTACCGGGCCCCGCAACACGCACCAACTCTATACGCACCGAGCAGCTATAGTACTCCACCACCTCGGTCTCGCGCCACCGGTTGAGTGACGGCGAGTACTGCGCAAAGATCACCGCCGTTGCGTATTTCACCGGAACCGTCGTCGTAATCTCCGGCATATCGCCCGTCTGCCGTATGGGCGGCTGGGGCTGAGGCGGCGGCGGTGACGGCGGCTGATACTGATCCATGGCAGCCTCGGAGAGATGCGGATGCACGATGGTTAATGTACTATGGTGCTGCCTCGACCCCTTGCGCCGCGGCGCCGGCTGTCTTCGCTCAAGCTCAGTGGCGGTCTGCGGCCTGGAGAACATGCCGTGGAGTAGCAACCGAAGATTACCCGCCTGCGTCTGGTTAACAGGGGAGTCGACATCCGCCCCCAACTCACTATTGGCCAGGGGGAGGTAGGCGGAGGATACCATGGCAGCGATAGTTTTCAGCGGGAATACGCTGGTATCCAACGCTTTCTGCATGGGCATGCGCTGCGTCTCGACGAACGTGTGCGTGATCTCGTGTGACTTTAGCAAAGACGACACCAAGCCAAGCACCTCCTCAGCCGCTAGTCCAGAGAGCTCGCTGGGCAGCGTAATGCGCTCGTGCAGCTCCTCCAACGTGCCGATGCTGCGGATCAGAGGCCCATTCACCATGTGGCTAGCCACTGCAGACGAATTCCGGCTCAACCGCTTACGGCCCGCCTGCCCCGTACTCAGCGGCTGCATATAGGCCGGTTGCACGACAGAGTCGGCTATATCGGCAATACGCGACTGCTTCGCTAAAGGCAACGTGGCCGCGCTGGCATTGGTGACGCCGCCACTAACCAGGCTGCCCGTCATCGACACCAAGTGGCTGATCTGCGTACTCAACCGGTCGATTAGTGTCTGGCTTTTGGTCGGCTCCGCCATGTCGCGCAGCCCGCCGCTATACCCGTACGCACTAGCCGCTAGCTGCGAAGAGCTTGACAGCGTCGTCGACAGGCCGCCGCTGGGCTCGGTTGCCGGCAATTCCAGGTAGTACCGGCGCATGCTGATCTGCTGCAATACCAAAGCGTACACCGAGACTACGGGTGAGTTGGGCACCTCGATAAGTGCGCTCTGAGCATTGAGCTCCGACAGAGCACTCGGCCACTGGTGCATGGCAGCGCCCTGCGTTGCGCCACCCGGAGGGGACGCGTAAAGGGGCGCCATTGATTTGCTCGTGCTTTTGTGGCCTGCCGACATAGCCACTTCCAACAGGCGCATTACTTCGTCTAGGCTGCGGTCCAGACACGTCGCAACTTCGCGCGCAATGACGCGGTTGATGGAGGGCCCCGGCAACAGCAGCGTGCGCCGGTCATGGACGGCATCGGTGAGAGCATATGGGTGGCGCGCACAGCAGGTGCCCGGCGCAGGCACCGTGGCGGCACTGTGGATGGGCTCGCACGATGCGGCAAACGACAGACTGCCGCCGATGGCCTGGCTGTTGCAGCTGATGCTGACGAGCCACTCGTGCTGCAGCACGCCCTGCATGGTGATGCGGCGCTTGGAGCTGGGCTCAAGCATCTTGACGAGGAGATCCTGCAGGCTGCGGCTCATCGTCGGGCGCAGGGCAAAATCGCCAGCCATGATTTTGTCAAAGTTCCTGATCTGCGCCGGATCCTCAAACGGAAACTGACCCGTCATCATGACGTACAGCAAAACCCCCAACGACCAGACATCAATTTCGGGGCCCACGTAGGCGTCGCCACGCAGTATCTCGGGCGCCGTGTAGGGCAGGCTGCCACAAAACGTCTCCATTAGCGACGTGCCGTCGAAGAAATTCGCCAGGCCAAAGTCTATTATCTTGACCCGCCCCTCAAACACCGACGCCTGGCGGTAGTCCACTGCCGTCGGCGATGAGCACGCACCCGACGCCTCGTCGCCGCGCTTGCCCGATGTAGCCGCACTGGCGCTGCGGTGCAAATTGGCCAACGAGCGCTGGCTAGCGGCACCAGCCGCCATTGTCGCCGACGCGCCTCGGCCGAGCAATGGCCACGCATCCTGCCCCTCGTCGGCGTAGTCGATTAGAACGTTCTCCAGCTTGATGTCGCGGTGGATGACGGAATACTGGTGGCAGAAGCGAATGGTCTCGACGACGGGCTTAAACACAGCGCGCGCCTCTCTTTCGCTCAGCCCACTCGACCCCACGCGCTCGGCCAGCGTGACGCCATTGACATAGGCGTAAAACAAGTAAAAGTGCGTATCGGTAACCCGGAAATCGTGCAATGGCACGATATGCGGATGCAACTGACCGAGGATGGCTGCCAAATTGGCTTCGCGTACTACGCGGCGGTCTAGGGTCTTTGCCTTTTTGTACTCGGCGTGGCCGCGGCGGTGCTTGTGTGGCGGGTAGCGCTTAATGATCTTGACAGCGAATTGCTCGCCCGTCAGCGCCGACCGCATGAGCTTGACTTTGCCGTAGCTACCCTGCCCCAGGGTTCGCAGGATTTCAAATTCTCCCAGCGGTGTATTCAGCAGAAACTGCCGCGACCGCGAGCTCTTGAGCGATACGGCTATTGGCGCATACCCCAGCCCTATGTTGCCATCCGCCGGTGCGGCGCTGGGCGGCTGCCCGTGGTGCGTGGGTGCCCGCTTGAGCCGAGCTGCCGTGGTCAATGGTGGTGGCCGACGAGTGGAAATGTTGAGCGTACCGGCTCTACGCACCCGTGCCGTAGGTTCCGACTGCTGCTCCGCTGGTCCTGGAGGCTGCACCGTTGTGAGCTCCGCCGCAGACGTGCATGGCTTGGGGATAATGGCGTCAGTATCGTTGGTAAGATCTGGCTGGGCAACAACTGTTACTTGGTCGGCGATATCTGGCTGAGCAGATTCGATCGCGCTTATTCCGTTAAGCACATCAGCGCTGGGCCGACGCCTGAGCAGCTTGAGTTTATGGCGATTAGACGAGATGGCCGTCGTAGCACGACGCAACCCACCCATGAGCCGCTGCTTCGGACCATTCAAGTCGACCTTGGGAGCCAGTAGCGGCGTAGCCGTCGGCAGGGGCGTTAGGGGGCGGTCAGCAAAGGTGTCGATCAGCGCGCCCACAGCAGCGACATCCAAAAGCGGTTGGAACATGAGGCTGCGGCGCCGCTGAGGATTATCCATGACACCCGATGATGACCATCTGCGCGCAATAGGCACGCCAAGAGACATCAGTGAGCCGCGCTCTTCGGCGACCAATGGTGGCGGCTGGACCAGACGTTGCGCTCCGGCTAGAGCGGATTCAGCCAAACATGCGTCGTCATCGTCGCTCTCAATTACATTACCCGGAGCAGTTACTTCCGCCTTGTCATCCGTGCGAATATCATGAGTCCTCTCGGCAACTACTCTATTGTTGCTGTCGGGCCACTGAAGCTCCACGCCAAACGACGCCAGGGGTGACGGAAGCTTTGGCAACGGCAAATTAAACGCATCCACTAGCGCCTCGCCACTCGTCTGCTTGGTGGCCTGCTCGGGTGTTCGAGGAGCATTCGCGTCAGGTCGGCGCACGTGTGCCTGAATCAAATGCCGAAGTGACTTGCGCTTGGCTTGCGACTGAATACGGGGCGGCGGCGTCTTTATATTCTTTTTGTCAACAACTTGCGGTGGGCGATTGAGCATCGACATGCTGATGCTAAACTCTAAGCGCGTATCCAATCCGTCGCCGGCAAACAACGGCGGAGCAGCAGCACCATTAGTTACTGGTCGACTAGTGTAATTGTCGGTCATCTCGCAAGTATAGGAAAGTATAGAGTATACACAAACAAATAATAAAAAGGGGATCGGAAGGGGAGATTCGAGTAGAGCGAGTGTCATAATCTTCTCCCATGCCAGTTTGAACAACTGAGCACGCGCGCATGAGTATAACAGAGTGCGGGGAAGAGAATGGCGCATAAAAATAAAACATTCCAGGTGAATTTGTGGGGGAGGGAGAGATCATTACATTGGTAGTAATATGTGGAGATATCTGCCATCCTCCCCCGCATTTGGATCAAATTACCACATTATGCTAAATAAACGACTTATAAAGCAACAAATCAAATTCAGCGGCATAAAATATAGAGTACCTGCGACAAATTTTCCTTGATGCGATATACAGGCTGGTAGAGTTAGGAAATTGGATTGCCACAATGTTGATACGATACACTGGTAAGTTGGAGGAGCATGGGCTTGTTACAGAAATAATAAAGACAAACATGGAGATTGTTCAGCAAAAGCATCGCTAAAGATATGATAGATTAATACTTTAGTCTTATGAGTAAGGAAAAACGCTATGAAAATACTAGAATATTATGCTGCTTATATAGCAGCTGGGGTAGTTCTAGTCTGACCTGGGGGCAATGCCCATCTTGCCGTTGTGAACATAGGAATGTAGGAAATAGGAAGTGATGAATCTATTGGAACATGTCGCCTAGTGGCAGTTTAAATACTAGTGGAGCATGTGTTAGGAGAATATCAACGGGCTTTGTTTCTAAAAATCAATTGTACCAAAAAGAGAGAACCAGGAACGCATTGTTGTTTTGCAACAAGTTGTGCCTACCATTTAAGCACTGGGGTGTTGCATGTCTAGCTATGATCAACTCAGGAGCTGATGGCGAGTTTGTGAGTGAAAGGATGGTCCACAGCCTCAGGCTGCCACTGGAGCACTTGGAGTGGCCAGTGCTGGTCAAAGATGCTAAGGGCCATGAACTTGGGCACACCGAGTTTAAAACAACTATTGCATTGGAAATAGCAGGTGGATCCTCAATGCCCGTGTCATTTTTTGTAGCACCAATAACTGCACCATTCATCCTGGGCCTAAACTGGATGGACTGCTCCCATGCAATATTGGACATCAAGGCCAAACAGGTGTCAATTAAACTGGGTGACAGGCAGGTGCAGGTGCACTGCCATTGGCTCCAAAAGATGCTGTTCATGAAATCAGTAGACTTGACCACACTGAACTTGCTTGAACCCGATGAGTTTGAACTGATGTCAAAGAATGACAATATTGAGTACATGGGCGTTGTATACATTAATGAATGGGGCATGACGTTGAGCATGCTGGATGCAGTGACTTTCACAGACACAGAGATTAAGGAAGGGCGCAGCATCATGGAACAGCTGTTGAGTGAGTTTGGCCAAGTATTTGGTGAACCAGTGGCTGGCCTACCTCCTAAACATGATATTGACCATTGGATCAAGCTGAAAGAGGGCACCCAACCTAATGCGTGCATGCCATACCAACTAAATCCAGAGAAACTCAAGGAACTCAAGTGCCAACTAAAAGCTCTGGAGGAATCTGGCTATATCTGCAAGTCCAACTCGCTGAGGGGAGCACCTGTACTATTTGTAGACAAGAAAGATGGTTCAATGCAGCTCTGCATTGACTATCAGGCTCTAAATGCTAAAACGGTGTGCAACCAGTATCTGATACCCTTGATTGATGACCTGATCATGCAGACACATCATGCAAAGATATTCTCAAAAATTGATTTGCATCAGGCATATCACCAGGTGTGCATTGTGGATGAAGACATGTCAAAGACAGCATTTAGAACTTGGTATGGTTCATACAAGTTTACAGTGGTGCCATTTGGGCCGTGAAATGTGCTGGCAACCTTCCAACAGTTTATCCAGAACATGCTGGCAGGTTTACTGGATAAGGGCATTGTGGCATATCTTGATAACATTTTGATTTATTCTGAGATGGCAGAGGAGCATGAGGTTTTATTGCAGCAAATATTGACCAGATTACAAAAAAAACCAGCTCTACGTGAAACCTGAGAAGTGCGAATTTTTCAAGAAGCAGATTGGTTTCCTTGGACATGTGATGTCACCAGTGGGTGTGAGCACAGAACTGCAGAAGATCTCGGCTGTATGAGAGTGGGGTGTGCCTACATCAGTGATGAATGTCAGGGCATTCTTGGGCCTCATAGGCTATTATTGGCATTTTGTGGACAAGTTTGCTGAGCTCTCAGCACTGCTCATTGACCTACTCAAGGATGGCATTGAATTTATGTGGGATAGCCAAACACAGACAAGTTTTGACTGGCTGAAGCAAGTGCTGGCATTGGCACCTGTGTTGGCTACATTTGACCCATGTGCAGACAAGCACCTAGGATCTGATGCATTGGACTATGCAATTGGTGGTGCACTACACCAGAAGGATGCTGATGGTGACTGGCACCTGATCTGTTATTTCTTGCACAAGATGTCTGAAGCCAAGCACAACTACACAGTTTATGAGCAAGAATTGCTGGTGCTGGTTGAGTGCCTCAAGGAGTGGGAGCACTGGTTGAACCATGACATTGAGATATTAACAGATCACAAGCCATTGGAGTATATTTTTATGCAGCAGGATGCTGGTGGCTGCAAGGCACACTGGATTGAAGTTTTGAGCTGCTATGATGCTGTGGTTAAATATCACAAAGGGGCAGACAATTGGGCTGCAGATGCATTGTCTCAGGCACCAGAGCTGCACCCTGTTGTGGAAGCAGTGCCACCAGTAGCAATAGCTGAACCAGTGGCACCTGAGCCAATACAACCACCAGTTAATATTGAGCTGGCTGACAAGCTGCCAGTTGGGGAGCTGCCAGCTGTAGAACCTGGAGTAGCTGCAGATGCCAAGATGGATAATCTGTCAGTGCAGTTTAGTGAACTACAGGTGTATGTCGTGGACTTGACACAGTAACCTCCCCAAGCGATGTGAGTGGTATTGCTGCACCCTTTTGCCAAACTACCAGCATCAGCTCACAATGATGATGCAGGTTATGATGTAGAGACACCAGAGACAGTTGTGTTACAGCCAGGTCCCACAACCAAAGTACCATTGGGCCTAGCCATTGAGGTGCCAGAAGGTATGTTTGTGAAGATTGAAGGCCACTGCAGACTTGCTGCTAAAGGTATACAACTGGCAGGCAGCATTGTTGACTGGGGATATATGGGTGAAGTGGCAGTGCTACTGCACAACACCAGTGGTGAGGCATTTACATTGGAGGCTGGCTCTCACATAGCACAACTGGTAGTTGTTAAAAACGCTAAACTGGTGGTAGTACAGGTCACTGAACTGTGGGTGATGCCTAGAGGAGTGCAATGGGGGACATCCAAAAACATATAATTATTAACTTACTCTCTGACTATGGACGTTATACCAGTAAATCATAATCCATGTTGATTCATGACTGACAATATAGTTATGATGTTTTAAAAAGGTGTAAATAACTACATAACACTCTGTATAGTAAAAGGTTTTTGGCCATCACCCAAAGTTCCCTCGGGTTCTGCCTTTTTTGGGTGGTACTATTTTCTTCTATTTAGGCACACATTCTCCACACAAGTGGCGAATGTGTGACTAAATTAAACAAAACAGCTTGACCCAAAAAATATCAGAACCCTGCCAATCTTGAACAAGTGGATAAATTTCTGGATGGACAATAAAATTCTGGATATTTGCACAATCATGACTGACCCTCAATGATTTGGCTCAACAGGTTCTACGTGCTCTATTGCAATGATCTCAGGTTGGTCAGTTGACGTGGGTATGCCATTTGACAGCTACAAGGGCAACAAAACATTGGAGCATGTGCTTGAGATGGTTTTGGGGGAAATGGCAGTGGCTGCTTTGGTGGCCAATTTTATCTGCAAGTTCCATGTCAAAGAGGGCATCTTGTACAAGAATGACTGCCACTGTGTGGGCCCAGCTCTGCTGCATGCAAAGTTATTAAGTGAGGCACACAAGGCTGCTAACTCCCTTCATGCAGGTGAGGTGCACACAATGGAGCATTTGCAATCTTGCTGGTACTGGCCAGGGATACATGCTGACATCATCAAGTATGTGCGCTGCTGTGATGTCTGTCAAAAGACCAAGAGCCATAACCACCATACCAAAGGATTGTTGCAGCCATTGGACGTTCCAGACTGCCTATGGCAGTTGATTGCTATGGACTTTGTTATGAGGTTACCAGTGATGCTGCATAAGCACACAGCAGTTATGACAGTTATTGACTGCTATACAAAGATGGCTCACTTTGTACTGACTAAAGATACTGTGACAGTGAAGGAAACAGCTGAGTTGTTCTTCCAGCATATTGTGCGGCTGCACAGTCTGCCTGACTTGATTGTAACTGACTGTGACCCCAAGTTTACATCAAAGTTCTGGTCTATGCTGTTCAAGCACTGCAGTACAAAGCTGAAGATGAGTATGTCGAGTCACCCACAGACAGATGGACAGAGCAAGTGCACAAACCAGCAAATGGAGGTGCTCATGCACACAATGTGTAAGAAAGCCACAGATTGGGATCTGGAGCTGGACCACATTGAGCTGGCATTTAATAGTGCTATTAATTCATCTACAGGTTATTTGCCATTTGAACTGAACTATGGCTTTGTCCCTTGAATGCCCATCCATGGCATTTCATCTGAGTCACCAGCCATGGATTCATACCTGGAATCACTGGGCAGTAAGCTAGACATGGTGCTTGAGAACATTGAGCAGGTGCAGGAACAGGCCAAGTATTACCATGACCAGGGTAAGCATGAGCTGTTATTAGTAACCAGTGTCAAGGCACTGGTAGACATATGATTTATGCCACTGAAGGATATGCCATCTCACATGAAATGCTCACTGTGGGATAAGTGCCAGGGCCCCTTTAAAGTACTATCAGCATGTGGCAACAATGCATATGAGCTTGACCTTCTACCTCATTGGGAATGTAGTTGCGTCATCAATGTGGAGCATTTGGAGAAGTACCACCACTCCCAGCACTATGAGTATGAGTTGCACCATCCACCCCCAGACCATGTAGATGGTAAGTCAGAATGGGAGGTGGACAAAGTAGTCAACACGCATAAGGCAAATGGCCAATATGAATTTCTGATTAAATGTGTCAGTTATGATGATGATGACAATATGTGGGAACCTGAAGAGTTCCTCAACCATGCACAGGCTGTGATAGCTGAGTATGCTAAGTGGAACCAGTCCAAGATGGACAAAATGGTCATACACCAATGTGGTAGACAACATAAGAAGTCATGACAAGTGTCTTAACCTGGGGAGAGTGTCACACCTTAATCACAGATCAGATCACAATGTGTGCTATTTATATGTCATGAGTTATGTCTTAGGTTGTCTAGAGGTTGTCTATCCATTTAGACACCCATGTCCACTAGTATTTAAACCACCATCAGGTGACATGTTCCAATAGATTCCACACTTCCTCTTTGATATAGTTTATTTGTGATAACTAGTATCCTTATTCACAATATACATGTCTTCATGCAAATCAGTGTATATATTGCTATGCTTAATAATTGGGTCATGGGATTTGGTAATTGAAATGGAGAAGAATCCCATTATTATATTTGCTACTTGCTGGTTTGGTTGATTAGATAATATATATATGTCAATGTATGTGTGGAATAAGAGTGTGAATTTGTGGACAGCAGCTACCTTATTATATGTAGGTAATTATGGCAAAACTCACTGCTGCTATTATAGCCAGAAAATATTTTAACCTTGCTACACCACATTAACTATATCTCCAAGTAGCATAATAGCAACTGCAATGTAGGCTACACATATCCTCGTAATCATTATATGCTATGAATAAAGCTGATGAGACTCTATGGTTCTGGTACTAATATTCAAAATGGGAAATTGTATATACCCCTTCACTAATTTTAAAATTATGTGTTCATAATAGCTATACCTTTAGCTATGCCTTTTGTAATAAGGAATGCACTTGGAGTTGCATCCTTCATGCTAAAAGTGAAAATTATTAGATGTTCTTTCAACCTCTGATTCTCCAGGCACCATTTTATTCTAGGAACTGTCACATGATCACGCAATCACTATTTATGACAATCTATCTCTCCTTGAGTGAATAAGTCTGAGTAGAAATCTCAGAGGCATTGTTTGATGGCCTCTGGTGTTGAGACAGGGTTTTTGTCTGAGTTGAGCAATTCTGTTCCATATGCCTTGTTGCTGTGAGCCTTCAAGAGGCTAAAGTAGTAGCACATGGAGTGCTCATCCAGCTCACTGAATCTGATACCTGCTCAGTCATGTTGGCCTGTGAGTATGCTGGTTGTGCAATCCCAAACTGCTTGCCAAGCCAGTGCTATCGTGTTCACCTACTCATCATGTCTGTCAGGGTGGAGAGTACTTGCCTCCTCTTCCAGAGTGTGAATCTTGTCTTGGTTGTAGTCTTTGCTTAGTCTAGTCCTTTTAGCTAGGTCTCTACCATAGCAGGTAGTGAATTGTTTAATGTGTTTTTTTGCTCATGTCCATTCTGTAGCTGCCTCTGTTGCTGTCAAGGCAGGGAGAATAGGGAAGCAGTTACAGATAATCTCATGGCATGTGTGTGCAAATACATTATGTGTCAAGTGAGCAGCATTCAGCTGCCACAGAGATCATTTGTGGTCCTCTTGGCACCCCACTTGAGGGTGAGGGAGAGCACATGATGATCCAATCTGGGTGGGATGTTGATGCTGGAGTTGTAGGTGAAATCTATTAGATTGTGTGAGAGCAAAATATGATTAATCCATGACAGTTGGTGAGTGCTGCCCTGATGAGCCCATGTATGAGGGTCAGTCATGATTGTGCAAATGTCCAGAATTTTAGTATCTGTCCAGAAAGCTACCCACTTGTTTAGGATTGGCAGGGTTCAGATATTTTTTGGGTGAGGCTGTTTTGTTTGATAAAGTCAAACATTTGCCACTTGTGTGGAGAATGTGTGCCTAAATGGAAGAAAATAGTATCACATAAAAAAGGCAGAACCCAAGGGGACTTTGGGGGATGACCAAAACCTTATACTACACACAGTGTTTTGTAGTTATTTGCACCATTTTTAAAACATCATAACTATATTGTCTGTCATGAATCAACATGGATGGTGATGTATTGGTATTATGTCCATAGTTAAATAGCAAGTTAATAATTATATGTATTTGGATGTCCCCTGATGGGTAACTTTGCTAGTTAAACATTTAGTTGATATGTTCATGATGGTGCATTTACTAAATATGCAGGGGCAAAGGAAAGCTAACCCATTTAGATGATGGCTGTGTGGGCGCACAGCCTCAAATCACTGATCAAAAAAGGGATCGCATAGTCTTGCGCATAGGCAGGGCAGTTTGGCTTGCGTCAGATCCGTCAGAATTTTTTTTAGGCCTGCGTCAGATATTAGCAGATCATGCGTCAGATTATCCCTATGTTAGCAGAGTGCCAAACTAAATCAAACCGCATGGCTGCTACACGCAACCTATATTCATGCCGTAAACGGCTTTTTCTTCGTTGAAACCGTTTCTACCTCTATACCGAATTTCGTACCAAACGGTTGCGAATTGACCATTTGCCAATGACAAGCTCAATTTGCTCTAGAATCGCGCTAAAAGGTGCTTTTTTTATAGTGCGATTGTATCGTTGACGCGTCGCATTCGGCTCACACTGAACGTACGGACTTGGGTTTTTGGAAAAGTGGAATAGACATATGCCGCTACCCGTGTGTAAAAGATGGGCACATATGAGTTACTATTGACACCAGACGCAAGCTTTTTGTAAGCGATCTTATGCACTGCGATGGGGAAAAACGCGTCAGCCCCCAGCCAGAAAATTATTTACAATAAGCACCCCCTGCTTTTTCAACAAAGGCGAGTGAGTGCATGCCATCAGTTGATTTGCATTTCTCCTTAGCTTGAACTCAATTTGTGTATTATATTTATATCAAATACATTCATTTCGAAAACCCCTACACAAATCTTGTTTACAAAGCACACCTTGCTGTCACAGACGTTCAGTGCACACAGCGGCAGTACTTGTATCCAGTGCGCACAGTGGCAACCTTTTAGCTCAGTGCACACAGCGGCAGCCTTTGACCTGCACAAGCAGTGCATGTATATATTTATGTAAATGTCTGTGTGCAAAGTACTTGTTCTAAATTTTCTTATTAACAACTATAATACAAATTTGTCATCTACCTTGTTGCTCGATTCGGTCTGCCTATCATAGGGCACACACAACCAGCGCATATCAGAGACACACATCAGACTATCGCCCGTACCTACAACACTATGCAAATTGGGGCATTGTTGTTGACAACATTTGTGATTTAATCACTTGAGAATTGGTGTGATTCATTCTTCAAGCGCAAGCAGAAATTTTTTCTTTAGCTTTCCAGCTAGCTTTCTTTTGCTTCCAACGAATTTACCCTATTGACTATTATTTATCTTATTTTGTTCCTGCAGTATGTTTGCGAGTGGACAACAACATTATGTCCTTGAAGTGCACAGTTGCCGTCGATGTTTACCAAGCTAACGATTAACCCACGGACGAACTGCACAGCGGTCTTGCGCACACCCCAGCAAAGAGCGGTGGGACTAACACTGTTGACCTTGTGAGCGAGGAGATACTTGGAATTACGCATGAACGTCGCATAGGCCTTGAAGTCAGGTGCACATATCCGCCTTGTGAGGTTGCATAGAATGACGTACTTGGGCACATCGATACACTGATAGTGGGGCTGATAATCTTTCCCTTGGGGGTTGGCAATGGCGGGCGCCGCTACAAGCATGGGTATGCTCATCGGCAGGTGCATCATTCAGGGGTGTGGAGCTAGCATGCTGGTGTCACTGGCAATGGTGGTTGTGTCTGATATTACGATTGAGCGCAAGCGCGGCAAGTTCACCAGCATGTTTTCTGCGATCTGGGCAGATTGTTTACTGAGTGGTGTGGCAGCTGGCTGTGGGTGTTTTACATTTCACTGTGTCGACTTTATCGGCATGGTTGTACCTGTCACTGGCATTGTCATTGCGCTGTTGGCGCTGTGCTTTGGCAGCAAGGACTATACGTGGTTATCACCGACGGTTCTATGCCTGATTATTTTTGGTATTGCAATAATCGGCGCGTTCGTGGTCATCGAGTGGAAGATCCCGCTGAGCCAGTTGTTCCCATCTACTTTAGCATCGTTCATAACAGCTCAGCCATTTCTGCGGGCCTGCACTTGTTGCCGTACATTCTGCCCATCAGCATCTTTTTGATAATCTCTGGCTTTGTTGTAGCAAAGACCGGGTGCTACCGCGAGCTCCTGTGGGTGGGCGGAAGTATTACCACCATCGGCACCGGACTCTTCGTGCTCTTGGACGAATCAACCAGCATGGGCAGGAGCATTAGGCTGACCATCATTGGTGGCGCTGGCATGGGCCTGCTCCTCCAGCCCATGCTGTTGGCACTGCAGACTGCCATCCAGCCGCGCAACATGGCTACGGGCACCACGCTGTTTGTCGCCATCTGTATGCATGGTGGTAGTATCAGCTTGGCGATTTTCCAGACCGTGCAGCAGAACTATACTTGTCAAGCTTACGCTCCAATGCCGGCATTATGCATATCGACCAGGCCGTTGTCCACGCCAGCTCCACGCTGCCCAAGCTCAGCCAGGCCCTGATCGATGCCTACGTCATCACCCTGCGACCTGTCTTTTATGCGTCCATTCCCTTCGCTGTTATGATTGTCGTTGTGCTGGCCGTATTTGTGCACCACATTCTACTATTCACTCACATGGCAAAGACTGTAGAAGAATAATCGATCAACAAATCACAGGCTTTTTAATGTTGTCGTCACTTGCTAATGTTGAATTTGCATTTTTCTTCTTCACTCTCTTGTAAATAATAATGAATACTTCATTGTTGCTGCCATCAGCATAATACTAATTGCCCCCATGGCTGCCCTGCCTCTTGCTGACTGCTACTGCAATCACTTGACATGCAAACTCTCAGGTGCTGGCTGAGCAAGTTCCAATGGCCAAAATAATGGCACATTTGGCACAACCACTATCCTGACAGTACCCGAAGCTGAGCACCTCAACTAAAACAATGCACCACAGTTTGAGGAGCAATTTATCTTATGAGTACTGCCTGACATGGCTGCTCATTTTGGATGCCTGGTTGGTGGGCAATGAATCCAGGACCACTTGTGACTCTCTTTCCATGACAAGCACAATGTCATAGTTACCTTTGACATCCCTCACTATGTTGCGTGTCTAGGTGCATTTGCCAACTATAACAGAGTCATACTGCACATTGGACAAAAGGCAGATGCTAAAGACTGCCAACATTTGCCATATGCTACTCGTTGAGCACCTCCTTGCACCAGATGAGGATCCAGCCCTGCTTCCACTTGCTCAGGGTCTTGGCATCATATACCCAGACATCCTCTCCCCTGCATTAGCCAACGTGTGCAGGATGCACTTCTGCTGCCATATTCCCACCACTAAAATCAAATCCATTGAGCGCAAGGTCTTGCAATTTCTTGAAGAAGGCATCCTGGCTGTCACCATAAATCTTGAGGCTATTGACATTGAGCATCAACCTTGCAAAGATGGCTGAGGCACCACGCCCAGCATAAACCTAATGTCACCTGTGACCATCGACGATCTCAACACCCCCATGGTTGTCAACAACGACAGTGCCAGCAGCATTACTATTGATGACCTCAAGTTTGATGAAAATCCAGCCACCAAGCTCGAGCAAGGACTTGAAGAACTTGACAAGGAGGAGGAGGACAATGAATAAAGTGACTTGGACTTGGACATGGGCAACCAGCCAAACAACGAGCAGGCTCTGAAGATGCACCTGCTGGAAGAGGAGATTACTGAGCTTGAGCACACTAGTAGAAGATAAAAGTGTGCAGACTTGGACTCTACACCAAACCCAATTATTCACTGCCACTTTGAAGACATGGTTCAATGCTTAGAGCAAGAAATGGATGCCAAGTGGCAGGAACTTGAGCGCTATGCCCAAGAGGTAGTTGATGAGGAGCATCAAATAGATATGCCCAATTAGTTTATTCTATTTGTTGTGGTTGTGAATAATATAGTGTTTTTGACAGTCTGATTTCTTGGTGAGGAAACAGCAAAAGCAACGCCATAGTGCTGCCTCATTTATAACTTCACCACAACTTATAAATAAACCAATAAACCAATAAACCATCATATCCACATTACCCACAAACATCCTCACATATCATGACTCTGCTGTATAGCATGGATAGTGTCAAGCAGGGGTATCTGCTTTTCACTCACCACTAGCTAGGCCTAGTGTCATCATACCTGCTGCAGAACAACCTTGTCTAGTGCTAGGCCATGGTAAACCTTTGCTTGCCTACTGACAAGTGCACAAGGACACGCAACAATAAATAAGGAGAGATTGTGGTGAGGTGGTGGCGGGGTAAATGTAACTTTGAGGCAGTACCCCAAAAAAATCTTCATGCATAAACCAGTTTGCAATTGCCCTTATAAAGCAAAGATTTTACTGTGGAGTTAATAGTGGTGACTGCTTTCAGCTGCTGCAAATAATACCCTATCTTTTCTTTCTCCTATTTTCAAAGGTTTTTATCATTTGAATCTTTTTTTTTTTTTTGTTAAATCGAAATTCATCTCTGATGACTGTTAACCATTTGCCACACAACAACAACAATGTGGCATCAGCCTCACATCTACGTGCTACCCCAGCTGGAGTTGTGCAGGACTCCACCAATGGGTCTCCACCCCTGGTGCCAATACCCTTGCTAGCCCCATCTTGCACCACCCCACTCAGCCCTTCATATGCACAGGTCCTTGTCCCTGGTGGATCCAGCCCAGTGGATCGGCTATCAGATATACTACATATCCATTCACCCAGTCCCAATTATGATGGTAGTTTGACTTTCAGCCTTTCTCTCAGTAGCACTCTTGATGAGCCTGTATTTCGCACTATGTCACCTATCCTTACTTATGTGCAGGCTCTTTTTGCTGGCAGAATTGACACACGAGCCAAACTAGTGGCTGAAGGACCTGTACATGCACCCAATGGAGTATCGGCATCTCCTGCCATTATTTTGAATCCTCTGAATATGCTGGCATCTGCTCCCAGCCCTCAACAAGTTGACAGGACTACTTCTCTTCAATTTGCATGCAAAATATGTGATGCACCCCCATTTTCAACTAAGGATTAGGCTGACAACCATCACTGGGGTCATGAATGTGCTTCCCTTATTATTCCTGGCTGTGACATGCATCTTTGGTTTGACTGTGCAGAGGATAACAAAGATAAGGCAGTCTGTGTATGTGGAAGATCCTATGTCAAATGCTACTTGACATATGACCATGCCAAGACTTGTCCAAGTGTCAAGGCCAGGATTGCTGAGATAATTTCAGCACATGAGATTCAGATTGCTATTGGTGCAGCACAGGCAAGCTCCCATGCAGCAGTTCATGGTGAGTCTCCTGCATCTGCTGCTGCTGCCTATATCACTGCTTCTCACTCTGTGCCATCCACTACTGCTTCTCACTCTGCACCATCTGCTGCTGCTACTTCTCACCCAGCTTGCCCAACTCCTGCTAGGCAGGATGAAGATAGTGGTGTCCCAAGCCTATCCATGGTAAGCATTTAAACTTTGCCCAATGCCTTTCAAGTAAAACTAGCACATTGCACAATATTTGGTATTAATCTGTAAGTTTTGTATTTGTTGCATTATACTTTTGTAGAGACGTATCTGTCAGCCTGTTTCACAACTTGACAGGGAAACTCACCCTTGCAATCCTAGCAATATTGATGATGATTTAACAGTGTCAGTATGTGTCTTCATGTCTAAATGTTTGATGTGAATGTGAGAGTGCCCAAATAATTGCAATACCTCTCAACACCTTACTTGGATTTTATATTACTAACTTAATCAGTGATGCCAGTCCATGCTATATCCCTTACTTACTATATAGTCACCTGCAGTTATTGAACAGTGGGGTTGTGATGTGATCACCAGCCTTGGTATTCAATATGATGTTGAATCTAGTGTAATTGCATGTCCATTCCACAGGTTGGGTATCTTTTTGGACCACCTTGTTATGCACTTGGGCACTCACTATTGCGAATATGCTGACAAAATGAGGAGCAATGTTAGGAAGGTGACAAATGATGCACTTGCATATCTTTCAAGACAAGCAGGTATAATTTGGTGTGAGGGTGATACCCAGGCCTGGTTAAATGAGCATAAAGACTGGCTGTGTACTCTGATCCCTGGCATTCATATCAAAAGGGGGTTCATATGCATAATATGCACTTATGCTTGTGGCATTTTGAAGATGTTGAATTGTCATTTTGGAGCCAAGCATCATGGTTACCAAGGTCAGAGATATGAGTGTGTAACTGTCCAGCAATTGTATGCCAATGTGGGTGCAACCCAGTATATCCACATTCTCCCACTGTCGACCTATCTGAGTGCTGAGGCCATTGAGCTTAATCCCAAGGAAAGTGCCTTTGTGGGTAATATCACCCAGAGGGTTGCCATAGACATTTCGATTATTCTGCTGGATCCTAAAAACACAGCAGTTTGGATCATAAAAGCTCACTGGGACAAAATCCGTGAATCCCCTGGGTTTGATACTTTGGCTGAGTCATTGCATAGAATCAAGCCTAATGACTATGAATACCATGCCCTTTGCAAGATTGCTGTGCATGTAATGACTAGCATCAACTCACTTATTCATGGTGCAAGTGTCTATTTTCTGTGCAGAATTGGCAACAACCTGCCAGTGGAGGCAGCAGATATATTTGTTAATACCTGGTGCACAATTAACTCAAGCCACAAGATGTACAGTGATACAATGGCCAAGCTGTTATATGCTCTTGTCATATCTGCCGACTTTGATGAGTGGGCCAATGTTCTGAGGCTATTTGACTTTCAGCATGCAGGTGCTTGTCAGTTGAAGAATCACCTTGATATCATTGCCAAGGGAGTAGTGGAAGGTGCTGTCATTGGAGTGGAAACTCAGCAGCTCTTCTGGGTGCTTGCCATTGATTTGTTCACATACTCACTAAAGCAGCACCATGGAAACCCCCATGAACATCCAGTGTACATATTTGTTTGTCTCTTGGTGTATAAGAATGGCAATTTCAGCACTGATAATGCAAACTGGGAGTATGTCTGCCAGCTAATATTCTGGGGACATGCTTCAATCTGCCTGGCCATGAGGAATGTCACAGGCATTATGTCTCAGTCACAGCCTGATGTCATCGATGGTGACAATGACAATGGCAATAGTAGCTCAGAGCCAGACTGGCATGGGCAATTGCAGCATCAGTTTACTTTGCAAAACTGGAGTGGCAATGCATATATGCACTTAGATCTGGCTATTTGCAGTGCTGGATTTGAGCACAATATCCCTCAGGATCAGGCCAACCTTGTCATTAGCTTGGCTGACATAGCCATTTTGACACATGATGCAGACAACATTCATCATAGCACAATCATTCCCAATGATGACAGGCAATGGTGTGGACTATACCTGTTTTTGGAAGATGGCAAACCTATGCTGATGGGTAGTTTATTTGCCCTGTATGGACTTCTATTGGGCACTGCAGATGACTGTATAAAAAGTCCTATCATGTACTAGATGCCAAATTCAAACTACTGCCATATGACATACAAGAATGTTACTCCTGTGAAAATTGAGGACTTGGTGCATGCCTATGTCAGTGCTATTGACCAGATTTGCAAGCTCCTTGATGAGCTACTCAAGCCAATTGTGAGCACCAAACTTCTGCCAGTCAAGGATCTGATAGACTGCCACAATGATCCCAATAATCCCACTGCATTTCTGATTCACCCAGATAACAATTTTGGCCAGCATCTGAGGATGCTTTTTCATGCTCACGTCAAGCAGGAAACCTTTTTAAGCTCCTCCATGCCATCACGAGCAAGTACCTACAAGTTGACCACATGGCTGTCCAAAGTTGCCAAGCTTATCAATTACCTCCTCTTCGTGATGCACTTGTCAGGGGGGCAGCCAGCATGAGCCCCAGAGCTGAATTCACTAATGGTTCATGACTGGGAGCACCAGCAGCATGGGCTCTACATTATCAATGACCACATGGCCATGACTACATGGTATTGGAAGGGCCGGGCTCTCCACGGCAAAGACAAGCATGTGCTGCATCTACTTCCAGTTGAACTGGGTGACCTCTTGCTCAAATACTTGGTCTTCATCAAGCCGTGTGAGGTCATGGCTGTCAATGAGCTATACAGCAGCCAGCCATCAGACATTCGCAAGAAGGCAATGGCAATATCACATTACTATCTGTTTACACAGAATGGCAAGCGTATTAGGGATGACCAAGTGCGCTCGATTTTTGCCTCAGTTTGGTCAGATCTGGCAGGCTACAAGCTTACATTCCAGGATATGTGGCATATCATGCAGGCATTTTTAATGTCAAATGCACACAAGTTTTGAACCTCAGTCTCTTTGGAGCTGGTGCCTGATGATGGCAGTGACAGATTTGATGCTTTGACTGAGTATGTGCATAATTTGGATGCTGCACAGGCCAGCATATATCAGAATGGTGCCATGGCTGAGCAGGCAGCCCACTCGTCAGTAGTCACTGAATGCTGCTATGCAATTAGCAATGATGATTTTAATAACATCATGTCGCAACAGCTCTTAAACAACTCGAAGATGTTGTTACTGTGGCATGCACTCCTTTTTTCGAATATTGACAAGAACAAATATCCTGTCAAGTGGTGGCTGACTACCGAGTTGGCAAGCAAATATGCCATTGCCCATGTCAATGGTGCTACTAGCACTCAAGTTAATGTGTCTGGCCAGGCACTCAACGTGAATGTAACTCAAGCATTCTATACGACTAACTACATACAAGCATCCACTGAGTTGAGCAGCAGCAGCAGCAGCATGGTTGTGCATAGAGACAAGGATGACATCCGAGGGCATACATGCAGCTATGTACATCAACAAGTGCACAAGCACTCCCCAGAGACCCAGATTAGCCAGTTTAAATCACTGGAGCAGAAAGATGCCATATGTCGACTTGTGGGGGCTGAATGGGATGTTCTAGTTGTTCTTCCTATAGGTGGTGGAAAGTCATTTATCTTCCAGCTTGTG